>JBBPML010000548.1:0-13754 GCA_038090275.1 Austroboletus novae-zelandiae
GAGGGTGGTGTTATGATCATATATTTCCTTCTTTTTCTTTCCTTCACTCACGCTGGTTCGAACCCTTGACCAGACGCTTATGGTATTTAACTCCCACACCAAGGTGGACAAGACTTGTCCTCAACTCATCTCTAAATTATCACATGACTGCTTACGTTCGCAGTCTAGATGCTGGCTACCACCAAACCTCATGCTATCAGGGCTAGATCCTTATCTATTTATCTATGATGTCATACCTCATGCCCCATGCCTAGACCCCTGCCAGCCAATGGCGCATTATGCTTATGTATCAATCTATGGCATATGTTTTTCTTATCTCTATGAACCTTACTATTTACGGTATTTACACAAACATATACATATGACGTGCATGCTATATAAACCCCAACATCTCAGAGCTGCACCCCAGCTTTGAAGACTTGGAGATTTCTTTCCTCTTCTCATCTTACATTCCTCTATGGGTCAACATGACCACTCGAGTTCATCTTCGTTACACTACACTTTAGAGTGTTTCACTCAGGTTGGTACTTGATTCATCAAGTAGGCAGTGTGTTGGACAGCATCGCCCCAATATGTGTTGGGCAGTCCAGCATCCTTCAACATGGTGCATGCACTCTCCACTAGCATGTGGTTCATCCATTTGGAGATGCCGTTTTCCTGAGGTGTGTATGCGTTTGTCTTTTCATGATGCATCCCTTTTGACTTCAAGTAGGCATCAAATGTTGCTGAGCAATACTCTCCTCTGCCATCGGTGTGCAAGTAGTTTGGTCGTTCACCCATTTCCACCTCAGAATGTGCCAGGTACTCTTTCATTGCGTTTAGCGCTTCATCCTTTGACTTCAGTAGCTTGACTACTACATGGTGTGACTTCCCATCAATGAAGGTGATGAAGTATTGATGCCCTCCACATGTCTGTGTCTGCATTGGTCCACAAACATCCGAGTAAGTTTGATGGAGCAGTTTGGGGTTCTGCACATCTGACACATCCAATATAGGCTCTCAATGTTGTTTTCCTTCCAGGCAGCCCTTACATGTGTGGGTGGCTGATTCCTTTGTCGCGGTTATCTCCATTCCCATGTCCACATCCTGACTGGACAGTTTCAGAATTGTTTGGGTATGCGCATGTCCAAAACATCGGTGCTATGTTTCCAGAGGTGCCTTGAACATGGTCATTCATGTTGCAAATGCCGTGAGTGGTTCCAATGGGTTTATGTCATTGTTCCCACTAATAATGTAGGCGATATGGCTCCCAGAGAATGCTGTCACATCCAAAATGTAGAGGGACCTATGCTTCATTGCTGTGGCAGTGACATTCTCTCCCACCATGACCTTGCAAGTGTCTGTGTCAAAAATGACTTGGAGTCCCTTGGATGCGAGACATGGCACAGAGACGAGGTTTGCATCCAAATCTGGAACAAAATAGACATCATGTAACATGGTCTGATGTCCATTGCTGCAGGTCCCATGCATTTTCAGCTCGACCTGCCCCTTTCCGACAGCCATGATGGACCTCCCATCCCCAATCACCATGGGTTCTGATGGTTCTAAGGCTCTATATGTAGTGAACCATTTTTGCTGGCAACATATGTGTGCTGAGGCACCTGAGTCAATGATCCAATCAGTCGACCTTTTCATTGGGCCTGTATGCGCCATGAACAGTTGCAGCAGCTCCTGTTTGGCTACCTGTGCAATCTTTGCTGTCAGATTTGTCTTCTCTCCGGTCTGGCCTTTCTTGTCCTTGCCAGAGCTCCCAGAAGACTTTATCTCATCCTTCTTGCCTTGTGGGCACTTATCTCTGATATGCCCCATTTCCTGGCAACCATAGCACTTGATCTTTGACATATCTCATCCCTTTCCTTTCCCCTTTGGCTTTGACTTTCGATCTCCTACCTTAACAACAAGTGTGGAGTGTGCTTGGCTCTCTTGGTGTGTCCGTTCCTCAATAAGTACCTGATATATGACAGAGTCGACAGTCAATTTGTCATTTGTTGATATAAGGATGGTGCGAAGGGTGGCATAGGATGGGGGTAGTGAGATTACCATAGCTATCACGACCAGGGAGTTGTCCAGTGGTTGTCCAAGTGTGCTTAAGATGCGTGATTTCTGTCACATGACATTCAGTTGCGTCTCCATGGGGCTATCCTCCACCAAGGTCCCTCAAAACAATTCTCCAATGAGGTAGGCAATAGTCTGCTTTCCCTTCCCTTCATATCACTCGCTGAGCTTCTTCCAGATTTTGGCTGCTGATGAGGTGTACATCACCCCACTGAGAGGCTCGTTCTTGAGTGTCAGGGTGATTTGAGTACAGGCTTCACAGTCCTTGGTCAACCATTCAGCATGTTCGTCTGGGAAAGCCACACAGTCTGGTGGTATTGCACCATTTCCATCAACAACATCTCACAGGCCTCAGATGTGGAGAACCTGTTCAACACGGAACTTCCACATTTGGTAGTCCACACCATCATCTGTGAGGGATGGGATATCATAAAGGTGGCTTGAGGCAGCAGCTACTTTGATTGAAGATGAGGCAGAGGTAGGACTAGCAGAAGTGATGCCACCAGGTGGGGCAGCAGAGATGGAGCCAGGGTTGTTCGACATTTCAAGTTGGGTTGGGACAGAGGAGAAGTTTGTTTCTTGTACTTCGGGCAGTTAAAGCAAACCAGGGCTCATAACCTTTCATTGCAGAGGTACCGAGTACAAACGGGAGAGAGAACTAAGAACAAGATACTCAGGCTTCTATTGGGAGAAGACTGAGGTGCGACCATTCAACAAAGTACACTAAGTATTCGAACGTGATTATGTAAGATCGTACCATTGTAGACTAGCGAAATGCATATGTGCAACAACAATTATGGGACAAGAATTATGCTTACCATACAGATTGCCTCATTGAATGGTGCAATGACAACCCAGCAAAATGGATGAAGCTGTTCTCTAATTCAGCTCAGAATGCGAAGGAGAAAGGACGTAGCAAGGCTCAGCTCAGTACTGCCAAGAAGATGGTCTATCAAGAACTTGTTGAAGTTAAAGTCCTATCTTATTAGGCTTTGAGACAACACAAAGTCTACTACACTTGTAGTAAGATGTGGTAAGACCATGGTATTCATTTATATCCACAACCATGTATCTACAAGGGTCCTTGACATGTGTTACACACAGTCTAGCCCTTTGTATTGAGTCCACTTCCCTTATTACTCACAAATTACATCATAGTGACCTATTACAGAAGTTTCATCTTCTTATGGTAGTTTGGCTCATTTGTTTGGTCTTATGTGCACTGGGCCACAAGAGGCATGAGTTTATGTGTCCACTAAATCATGTTTCTTGCACATGTCATGTTTCTAAGCATTTCTCACTCCACATCACTTATTCCATGGGTTTCTTCATGTTTCCATGAGATATCCATACATAGAGAGCTCCACAGCATGTACAAACACTTGTGTAGCTATATAAACCCTGGGAATAGACCCAGGAGAGTAACAAGACACTTACTCTTGCTCCCCATCTTCAAGCTCAGGAATATCTCTCTTCCCTCACTCTGCTATCTCTCTGTTAGCAAACTGCTCTACTGCTTGGTGAGTCTCCCACCTAAGCTGTATTCCCTCTTGCCCCTGTGCCATTGGAATACCCTGCATTCCCAATAGGTTATGAGCCCCACTTGACTGAGGTCTGTCACTCTGTATACATGATACCCTCACTCTTGTGAGAGCAGACCTTGCTTGTTGGACTATCCCTTATCATGTGGATACTGTCTGAGGTTCTACAAGCCATCATTGCTACTCCTACCTGGTCAGCCAGAGACAATGCCACTTGGGCTTCAAGGACTCATTGGATCTCAATCTGATGATCCAGATCTTCCTTTTCTCTTTATGTCATCCATGTTGTGGAACAGAGACTAATCCTCTTTGTGGAAATGTGTTTTGACACCCCACAAACTATTCAAGAGGTTAGTAATTTAGATCACCCTCCTGGCTATACAGAGATTTGAACATCGGAAGACCCTAGAGTAGACAACACTCTACTTATGCCCCCTGGTGTCCCCATTGCCATTCCCTGTCCCTATTCATCCTGCACTCGCACTATTGAGTGTGGAGAATTTTGTCAACATCCAGAGATTGGTGTTACCTATCTCAGGCGAGATCAAGGTGAGCCCCTTGAAACCCATAGACGAAACCCTTTTATTGTGTTTCATCATATCCGACCTCCTCCAACTCCCACCTTTGGTCTGCAATCTGAAACTGATCAGATCATTGAGGTAGTAGATTCTGAGTTTCAAGATCTATCTCTGCTCATTTCAGACTTAGAGGAGGATTTAAGATGCTCGCCTCTCCCACCTTACTCTCACCACCAACCATCACCACCCAATCTTCCCATTTCTCCACCTTATCTTCATCATGCAAGCTCTAGTTCAACTTGAGGTACTTAACCCTCTCCCATACGACAAAGAGGCCTACCTAGGTTTAGAGCATGTGGATCAGGCCTGCCTCAACCTTCAAGAGGTCAAAGACATTCCCTCAACAGGAAATACAGCCCAAGACTATCATCTCAAAATGGCCAAGTTCATCGACAGGAGAACCTTCAGTCCCCTTTATCAACACAGAATGAGGAGAAGAGTCGAGTACAGAGAAGAGGAGAGGATGGCCATAGTGGTAGATGTCCCTCCAGCTCTTCAAATGGCAGGGGTGCCTCACATCCCTCTGCCTAATGCTTTTGACTCCAACTGCATGGCTTATCCTTTTTCCATTCAATCATGTGAGACCAGCATCCGATCTGGGATGCACATCAACTCATTCATGTACCCTACCAATACTCTTGCTGCTGCCTACAAGTCTGCTGGCTGGGTCTTTCCAGTTTCTTACTATAATCACATCCACCAGATTCGTATGCATCATCTTGGCTATGAGATCATCTTCCATGATCATCTCAAGTTTCCCCACCATGACCACATAGTGGGAGCTCTAGAACTGAACTGCCTCTATGGGAACCCAGAACCATGAGCTTTTGAGAATGCTCCTTACCTCCGCTTCCTCCATTATTACATGGACTCTTTCCATAGATACCTTTTCCATCTCCGTCACCCTGCTCAGTTGAATCCAGCTGAACAGAGCCTTCTTAATACCTACAGAAAGGATAAACACTTTATCAAACAGTGACTCATCCAAAGGTTAATCAAACAAGCCTCATCTCAACATGAGCTTGAAGCCATATATGAAAGCCTTGGTACAATGTTACGATTCGCTTATACCCCTACTCTTTTCCCTTCACCCTTACCCTAGCCTCTCCACAGACACTGCTCTCGCTGTTCGAGTCCCGCTTGAGCCACTTTATTATTCCCCCTTTTCTCTTATCTTCGCTTATGTATTTAGCGTGACTCATCCGCAGTATCCACAGCTGTATTACTACCGCTATCTCTGACTCGTTTCCTTCTTCGCGATTCCATCGCATTCTATAGTCGAGTCATCTCTTTTACGCTCGGCTTCATTCTCTCTTGACTCGTCTATATAAACCTCTCGATACCCTCGATGTATTCCCAAGTTAGACCTACCTGAATCTACCTTGTTCATCGATTCCTCTCGGGCCCTCCAGTCCTCGCCTCGTCATCAAGTAGGCGTTCCCTTCGTCCCTCATCGTCGCTTCCCCATAAGCGACTCCTTCGTCCCTGCGTCACAACATACGTTGACCAGGTCAACAGCTCACGACATACCGTTGAGGCTGAGGATAGCGGATCGCCCGTCTATCAACCCTTGCCACGTCAGCTGAATAGCGACGTTAATGTCCCCTCCCCCCTTCGTCACTCGGGTCTACGCCTGAGCATAACATACAAGAATTGTCCAAAGACGGCCTAGACAGGCTGCTGTGGAAGGAGAAGCACGTAGAAGATTTCACATATATCATTGACCTTCTCTTCTCTTCTTCAGTTCCTTCCACCTGGCCTTTGGATAGATACCACTACAGTATAGGTGTTTACTCTATGGAACTAGATCCACCCTATCTCAACTTCTTGGAACTCAATTCCCTTTGTCAAAATGTTCATTATTATCCTTTTCATTCTTGCTCTGAACCACTTATCATTGTCTATCAAGGTTTACTTAGTGATATCACAATGGACAATCTATTCTTTTTTGAAGATCTTTTTATGATGATATTACACCGAGTCCTACATGGACTCGAGACTCCAGAACTACCTTTACAAGGGTTCTGAGACCTCTACCTTTACCACCTTTGGACAAGGAGAAGTAACGACACTTTTGGGAATCCAAGATAGGGAATCCTACAAAGAAGCAGAGGAAATGGAGACAATGGAGATGACATATGAGACTATGGCAGACACCAGGACAGGCACCTCTGATGATTCATTCAGTTCCTTCTGTTCAACCTTCCTATATATTCTTGATCAATGACAACTGGACTGATGATTTTCCAGATCTCCCTTCGTCTTTTCACAGATATCAATAAGCAATGACTTTCACTCTTCCCAAAGACTTCAAGATCAACACTGAAACACTCTAAAGCATAGCGTAATAAAGATGAACAGGAATGGTCACATCGACCCTTAGAGGAATGTAAGACGAGAAGAGGAAATCTCCAAGTCTTCAAAGCTGGGGTGCAGCTCTGAGATGTTGGGGTTTATATAGCATGCATGACATATGTACATGTTTGTGTAAATACCATAAATAGCATAGTTGGTAGAGATAAGAGGGGCATATGCCATAGGTTGGTATATGAGCATAATGCGCCATTGGCTGGCAAGAGTCTAGGCATGGGGCATGAGGGGTGATGTCATAAGAGGAGAGATAAGGGTCTAGCCCTTTAGGCATGTGGTGCGGCAAGTGCCGGCATCTAGACTGCTAATGTAAGCAGTTACATAATAAGATAGAGACAAGTTGAGGACAAGTCTTGTCCACCTTGGTGTGGGAATAAAATACTATAAGTGTCTGGTTGAGGGTTTGAACCAGTGTTAAGGAGAAAAGAAAGGAATGAAAATATATGATTGTAACACCACCCTCCTTCTATGGGTTGAACACCTGGTCAACCGGAATAGCAATGCTATCTTCGTCTTCATAAGGGTTAAATAGACTGAACCGTGTAAAGGCCCCTCGTGCTAGGGCGCATGGATTCAGTTCATGGAAGTGAGCAATAGCCTGCTTTGCGTCAGATAAATTGGATTCTGGTTCCCACGTGCGTTCATCATCGGAGTATCCAGACCAGTGAATAAGATATTCTTTCTTTTTGCCCTTCCAGCGAGCGTCAACAACATGATCCACCTCATATTCAGCATCTAGTTCTTCCATGATGAAGACTGGTCCAGGGTTAAAGACCGGCTGACCATTGAGGCGGGTTAGATAAGGTTTGACCTGGGAGATGTTTACCACCAGGTGTATATGCATAGTGTGGGGTAGCTTCAGTTCTACTGCATTCTTTCCCATGCATCATGTGATGGAATAGGGTCCTACCCATTTTTCTGTTAATTTACGTGATTCGCACGTCAAGCACAGATTGTCTGTTGCCAAGAGTACTTCGTCTCTGACATTGTACTTCAGGGCTTCCGAGCAGTGTTTATCCACCTGGATCTTCATGTGATCTCAGGACTTCTCGAGTTGTGTCCACGTAGATTCTAAGATTTTTGATATGTTAAGGGCCACTTCATCGGCGGCTTGTGCTTTAGATGACCCTGGTTCTATTCCCATTCATGGTATGTAAGTCCGTGTGACTTTGAAGGGAGCTTTTTGTGTGGAAGCCTGCTTCTTAGAGTTATAGCTGAATTGGGTGATGGCTAGCCAGTCTGCCCAGTCGTGTTGCTTCTTGTGGCAGAACATTTGGAGATACTGTGGAGATCTCGGATCATGCGTTCTGTTTGCCTGTCTGTCTGTGGGTGAGATGCCGTAGATAACTTAGGTTTGATTCCAAGTCATTTGCATAGTTCCGTCATCACGTGAGATGCGAACTGTGGTCCTTGATTGGATACAATAGAGCGTGGGATCCCATGGTTGGTCCACATGCGGTTTAGATAGAGTCATGCCATGTCTAGCGCAGTTACCGACTTCGTGCAGGGGATGAACTTGACTTCTTTACTGAATCGGTCTATGACCACAAGAATCGAGTCAGAGCCATTAGATAGGGGGAGATCCGTGAGGAAATCCGCAGAAATGTCTACCCAAGGAGCCGTGGAGAGTTCCAGGGGTTCGAGCTTGCTGGCTGGCAGCTTGTTGCCCGTCTTAATGCATTGACATACATCACACTGGGTGATGTATTCTTTTACATAAGTGACCATTCCTGGCCATGTGTAGTGCCTCTGTAGAAGCTCTATCGTCTTTTCCTGACCGGGGTGTCTGGCCGATGAGGTGTCGTGACAATTCGTTACCACATCGCGACAGAGATCTTCATCATCCAGGATGAACACCTTTTCATTGAGCAGTAGGACCGTGTCTCTAGTGTGCTCCATGTAGCCCTGTTCGTAGAGCTTTTGTATCTCTGATTCCCAAAGGAGCAGAGTCTTGGCTTTGATGCGAGAATATAACTTATTGCCTTCATCTTGGACCAGTATTGTGGATCTGATCCGCTCCGGCGGTATCACAAGAACTTGCTTGTTGTCGTCTTCAACGCCTTCCACATGATCTTCTCGGTGGGAGAGGGCGTTGGCTTTTCCCATAGTGGCACCAGCCTTATGGCACCATACGGAGTTAAATCTAGATAGATATTGTGCCCAGCACGCTTGTTTTCGGTTCAGATCTTGTCTAACCATGAACCACTAAAGATTTTGGTGATTGTTCCAGATCTCAAATTGGAACCTTGCTCCTTCCAGGTAGTGCCTCCACATTTCCAACATGCGCATCATGGAAAGGAGTTCTTTGTTGGCGACCAGGTAATTCCGTTCCTGGTCGGACATAGAGTGCGAGTAGTAGGCCACTGGGTGCCACTTCTCGTCTTCTTGGAGTATAGATAAAATGCCTCTGGTGGCGTAGTCTGAGGTGTCGCATTCCAAATGAAACTGACAGTCAATGTCAGGGAAGGCGAGTACCAGGGCAGTGGTAAATTTATTTTTAAGCATGTCGAACGCTTCTTGGCATTTCTCACTCCACACAAAGGGAGTGTCTTTCTTGGTTAGGTCGTTCAACAGCCTTGCGATAGAAGCATAGTCAGAGATGAATCGCTGATAGAAGTTTGCTAACCCTAGGAAGCTTCTTACTCCACATAGGTTCTTCGGTGCAGGCCATTCCAACACTGCTTTTACTTTGGAATCGTCCATGCGGATCCCATCTTTTCCTATGATCATGCCTAGGAACTCGACCTCTGTGGCATGGAATGTGCATTTTTCTGGTTTAACAAATAGATCATTTTCTTCCAGGCAAGCTAGCACCTGTTGAATGATTGCTTCATGCTCCTCTAGGGAGTCTGTCTTGGTAAATATCATTAGGTCATCGATGTAAACCACGACCACATCCACCATGTCAGCGAAGAGCTCGTTCATCATCGCTTGAAATGTGGCTGGGGAGTTGCACAGCCCAAAGTACATGACTAAGGGTTCAAAGGCTCTGCAGAAGCAAATGAAGGCAGCTTTCCATTCGTTGCCATCTTTGATGCAGACGTTGTTGTAACCCCAGCTGAGGTCCATCTTTGTAAATAGTTTGGCTCCTTTGAGCTGATCTACTAGTTGCCCGATCAACAGCAATGGATAGTTATTTTTGACCGTGTGTTTGTTGAGGTAGCGATAGTCCTGGACCATGCACTTCCTTCCATCCTTCTTTGGAACAAAGAACACCAGTGACATCTGGTGGGATTTAGAGGGGTGGATGTATCCTTTTCGAAGCTGATCATCGATAAAGGCCGACACCTCTTCTTGTTCTATCACAGACAGGGGTATGATCCTTCCCTTCTTGGGTTGGAAATCGTCCTTGAGATCGATGGCGTGATCCCATGGTTTTCTTATTGGCATGCATTCCAATTCTTCTTTTGAAAAGACCTTAAGCCACTTGTGGTAGCATTCAGGCACCATCTCTTCTAAGGTTTCTTTAGTGGGGATAGGTGGCACGTCTAGTGCGGCTCTTGCATAATAGCCTTCCCACGCTTCTTCTTGTTTGTTGGGTTCTTCCGCGGAATCGCAGATTCGAGCGGCCCGATCTTGGAGTAGATAGCATGACTGCGGGCAGCATGTCATTTTTACCATGCCCTTGGCCCAGTCTATCTCCGGGTTGTGACAGTGGAGCCACGTGAATCCAATAACCAGTGGGAATCCTCCCAGGTTGGAGACTTCAGCCGTCATCTTTTCTCTATGACCATCTAGGTCGATAATTAGCTCAGCGGAGTGCATGATGTTTCCGGCTGAGTTCTTGGTTCCATCTACGTTAAAAATGGGGATGGGGTGAGAGAGCGGCTTCAGGGGTATGTGGTGCTTCTCTGCCCAGGATTTGTCTAGGAATAAACAAGTGGTGCTGCTGTCTAGCAGCGCGCTTACTTGATGGAGTTCATTCGGCCTTGAGCCAATCTGTACATTGAGTTTAATGTCTTTGGTCATGTGCATCATACACAGGTAGATCTCTTCTGGGAAATCGTCTGTGACCGTGGACTCTTTGTTGTTCATGGCGGCTAGGACTCTCATGTCTAGTCCACCAGGTGTAGTTGACCCTCCTTCTAGGATAAGGGTAGGTCCGTCGTCGATAGGTTTGTACCCATCATTGATAAGATTAATGTACCGGCTTTCAGCTAACCAGTGGCCTTTACTGTCGTCCTCTCTGAAGACTTCGGGATCCTCGGCATGAAATGTTTCTAAACATGAAAATCTATTAGCAGCCTGAGATCCTAGATTTCTCAGGTTGCTCATCCTTTTCCCTTCCCTTTCTTTGGGTGAAGAAGGGCCCTTATTTGCTCCATGGTTTTCCCCTTTAGATCCTCCATGGTTACCTACTTTTCCTCTGTGGTTCCTTCTTCCCATGTGGTGGTGCCTTCCGTGGCGGCACATGCTTGGTGCCCGTGCTTCGAGCACGTGTTCTTATGATCCCCTTGCCATCCACATTCTTGGCACTTCGGCTTTGGGGATTGGCAATCTTTTGCCATGTGCCCGTCTTTTCCACAGGCGTAGCATTTTCCTTTCCCAGCTCCTTTTCCTTTTGCGCCCTGGGTGGCAGCATTGACCTTGTGGTCCAGCTTTCTCTCGTCCTGACTGTATCGTTTCTGACCAGATGTGATCTTATAGGCCTCCAGATTAGATCCTATCTCTTGGAGGTTTTTCATTGTGAGGTCATATCCCAGGCCTCGCTTCCCGAGGCGGAACATTTCCTTCTTTATTTCGTCAGAGCAGTTTGTCTCCAACAGGTAGGCAGCGTGTCTGTCTTTACACTGGGCCTGCCAAGCCAGTGTTTGGAATTTGGTGAGGAATGTGTAGATGTCCTGCCCTTCTTGCTTGTAATTTGATAATTGGGACCAGGCCCAATCCTTTTGTAGCACTGGGCGGAACAACCCTTGGATGTCCACACACAGCGTGTCCCAGTCTACCAGAGACGAGGCTCCTTGTGAGAGCTTATTCAGCTCCATTTCTGCATAGTAACTCCCCTTTATCCCCTTTAGGTGAGAGAGTACTGCAAATGCCCGATTAGGGCCGTTGACTAAAAGTGGTTGTCCTGCAACCGGGTTTTGGATCACGAAGTGGCATGGGTTTGCTTCTATCCATGCTTTCATCTTCGTCCACCATTCTTCGAACTTCGCTTTGGATCCATCGTAGGATCCTGGATCTGCAAAGATCTCAACTTTGGTGCTGCTGGCAACGTCAGGGATAAAGCTCCCAGTAGCTGCATGTGAACCTCCCAAGGTTCCCATCCATTGCTGGAGACCGATTATCTCCCACATCCTTTGGTCAGCTAGTTGAGCCCTTTTGTTGGCTTCTTCTAGCTGCTCTTGTAATTCTTCTGCCACCTGGGCAGCGGCGTCTTTCGCTCTTTGGAATTCGTCCGCTCTTTCTTCGAGACAGGCGATCGTGCTGGCCATGAGGTTCCAGTCAAGTTTCCCCTCATGGTCCAGGAGATGTTGATACCCCAACATGGTTTGTGGTAGTGGGGGGTTGGGGTAGCAGTTCCCAAAGTTGTAGTAGCCTTCGTTTGTAGGCCGCTTCTTCTCGTTTCTCTTGTTCCTGGAACCAGTGGTTCAGGATCGCTGCTTTTCGTAAAGTGAGGGAGGGAATGATGATTTCTAGTACTCGATGTGGGTAAATGGGAAGACTTTTGGTAGACCCCTCACAACCGGGCAGAGGTTTCTCTGAGTACATAGGTAGGGCCGGTAGTGTATTGGCCTGTCAACGATTCCTCATTCGAGACATTGCTTGTCTCGACTCACTTGGTAAACCCTTCTGCTGCGAGGGATGCGTGCACGGGGCGGAGTGGGAGCAGGGGCCGGTACTTCCTCCTCTGCTTCGCTTATCTCCCTTTCTCTTCTTTCTGCTTCTACTAACACCTCCGCTACTAACTGGACAGCTTCTTCTCCCCAGGGGAAGAGGTGGTTGAACACGTCATTGGGGTCGAGGTCGTCTAGCGCCTCGAGGCAGGGTGTGGACGGGTAGTGGAGCTCAAGCTCCTGCTCTTGTGCAATGGGCTGGTTCTGCCAGTCCTCGACTTCTCTTGTTTCAGCCTTAACCCTCAGCTAATCTTCTCCTCTCTCTCCTCGGACTTCAACAAGCCCGTGGGAGGCCGGTGCACTGCAGTGGGTGCAAAGAAAGCGGGACACTTCCCGATATCAGTCTTCGTGGCCCAGGGTACCCCTCGAACAGCTAAGTGTGTCAACTTGAGTACTTACTGCTAGGGTAGGGATTGTGCACTTGTTGTGACGATGGGAGTGACGTAAAGTCCTTCTTGCAACTGAGACTGTAGTGTCAGAGTTGTGGTAGCTGTTACGATTTGCGCATACCCCTACTCTTTTCCCTTCATCCTTACCCTAGTTTCCCTACAGACATTGCTCTCGCTGTTCGAGTCCCGCTTGAGTCACCCTATTAATCCTCCTTTTTCTCTTATCTTCACTTACATATTTAGCGTGACTCATCCGCAGTATCCGCAGCTGTACTGCTACCGTTATCTCTGACTTGCTCTTCTTCTTCACGATTCCATCGCATTCTATAGTCGAGTCATCTCTTTTACGCTCCGCTTTATTCTCCTCAGACTCGCGTATATAAACCTCTCGATACCCTCGATGTATTCCCCAAGTTAGACCTACCCGAATCTACCTTGTTCATCGATTCCTCTCGGGCCCTCCAGTCCTCGCCTTACCATCAAGAAGGCGTCCCCTTTGTCCCTCGTCGTCGCTCCCCCATAGCGACTCCTTCGTCCCTGTGTCACAACATACGTTGACCAGGTCAACAGCTCACGACATACCGTTGAGGCTGAGGATAGCAGATTGCCTGTCTATCAAACCCTTGCCACGTCAGCTGAATAGCGACGTTAACGTCCCCTCGCCCCTCGTCACTCGGGTCTACGCCTGAGCGTAACAGTAGCTTTGAAGAAGTGAAACACTCTAAAGCGTAGCGTAATAAAGATGAACAGGAATGGTCATGTCGACCCTTAGAGGAATGTAAGACGAGAAGAGGAAATCTCCAAGTCTTCAAAGCTGGGGTGCAGCTCTGAGATGTTGGGGTTTATATAGCATGCACGACATATGTACATGTTTGTGTAAATACCATAAATAGCATAGTTGGTAGAGATAAGAGGGGCATATGCCATAGGTTGGTATATGAGCATAATGCGCCATTGGCTGGCAAGAGTCTAGGCATGGGGCAT
>JBBPML010000549.1:0-13744 GCA_038090275.1 Austroboletus novae-zelandiae
CGGAGTAGTACCAGGGCATGGCACGCTCGTAGGATCCATCGAAGTCTTCGGGGACTCCGAGGCAAAGTTCGGTGGGTTTCACCGACGAGGAGGTGGGGGTGGAGTGGGACATGGGTGGGGGTGGGGCAAAGGGGTTTGATTTACTGATCGGCGTGGGCGATGGGGGTGTGGGGGCTCATGGGATCACCAACGAGGACGAGAGGGCGTGGGCGAGGGTAAGATCTTTGTGATCTTCAGTGGATATGACGATGTCGTCGTCAGTGGGTACCTCTTCTTGCGAGGCCGAGGAGTGTTCCGAGGGGGACGGTGAGGGTTCACGATAGCGACGAGGGCCTAGAGAGGGTCTAGGGTTCGAGGGGCGATAGGGGTGAATGGTGGGCTAAGGCGAGGCTTGCCCAGTGAAGAGTAAGTTAGACCTTTTGTTACGCTCAGGCGTAGACCTGAGTGACGAGGGGCGAGGGGACGTTAACGTCGCTATTCAGCTGACGTGGTAAGGGTTTGATAGACAGGCGATTCGCTATCCTCAGCCTCAATGGTATGTCGTGAGCTGTTGACCTGGTCAACGTATGTTGTGACACAGGGACGAGGGAGTCGCTATGGGGGAGCGACGATGGGGGGGACGAGGGGAACGCCTACTTAGTAGTAAGGCAAGGACAAGGGGGCCCGAGAGGAATCGATGATCAAGGTAGATTTGGGTAGGTCTAACTTGGGGAATACATTGAGGGTATTGAGAGGTTTATATACGCGAGTCTGAGGAGAATAAAGCAGACTGTAAAAGAGATGACTCGACTATAGAATGCGATGGAATCGCGAAGAAGGGAAGTGAGTCAGAGATGACGGTGTTAGTACAGCTGCGGATACTGCGGATGAGTCACGCTAAATAGGTAAGCGATGATAAGGAAAAGGAGGAGTAATAAAGTGGCTCAAGTGGGACTCGAACAGCGAGAGCAGTGTCTGTAGGGAAACTAGGGTAAGAGCGAAGGGAAAAGAGTAGGGGTATATGCGAATCGTAACAGTACCTAGGCCTAAGGACCAACCAGTCATTGGTTTCAAGTGGGTTTTCACAAAGAAATATTACACTGATAGCTCCTTTGATTGTTACAAAGATCATTTGGTCTCACAAGGCTTCTCCCAGTGGCAAGGATTTGAGTACCTCAAGGTCTTTGTCCCTATAGTGTGACTATCAACTCTCAGAGTCACTTTAGCCCTCACTGCAATCCATGATCTTTATCTATGGTCAGTTGACATCTCTAATGCATACCTGAATGGTGAAATGGACTGTGATGTGTATATAGAGTAGCTGGAGGGATTTGCTGAGGGAGATCTGAAGGAAATGGTTTGTTTGCTTGGGAAGTTTCTTTATGGCATGAAACAGGGTGGAAATTACTGAAATCACAAGATGCACATCTTTTTTGAGTCTATAGGTTTCTGTTAAGTCCAATTTCACAGAGGTCCAGGTACTTATCTCCGGAACGCCAGAGATGTGTTGGGGCAAGGACTTTGGCTTCACCTTATGTGGTGCACCTTTATCTGAGTTCAGAGTTCTTAATTTGTGTGAGGGTCAGAGCGGGGGGTCAGAGGTGAGTCATCAAGACTCAGGTGCGAGAACGCCAATGAGAGATCAATGGCAGAGATGGAAGGTGTGGAGACTAATGTGATATTTGAACTGAGGTATATTGACATAGTACAGGAGTTTATATATGGAGGAAAGAAGTCTGAATAGAGCAAGATAAGATTTGGAGAATGGAGGTACCAAGGTTCTGGTGCAGTGCCGGTTAGTCGCATAGCTGGAGCTGTGCTCCTTACCCAGAGCACTGCATGCCAGAATGGAGTCTAACTAAGAGTGGAGGAACAGGAATGTATTGTAAAGGTAATGTACAATAGATCAAAGAGAATAGAGAGAGATGATACCGGAGGTCCAGAAGTATATCACTGGAGGGGACTTGGTGATTTTCTGAGATATAACAGTTTCACCCAAACTTATTCTGATACAGCTGTCTACATATTTACTCAAGATAATATTCAAATCATTCTGTCAGTCTTTGTGAACAATATGATATTTGCATCCAAGTTACTTCATGCAATCAAGCAGATCATCAAGAATTTGTGCAAACACTTCAAATTGTGTGATCTGGGGTGTTATGCATGCACAACATTTGATCTCTCGGAGTGTCCTTAAAGGTGACACAAAGTCCTGTGGAAATCTGGGTGGAGTCTCAGCAGAACTGTCATGCTGGAGTGAGATCAAACACTGCATATATAGTAATTGTGCAGATTTAGCTGAATATGATGGACTGCATAAGGTGGGTATATAAATGGTATTGTAGCATATGTGAAAGTACTACTAATCTATGATTCATGAAGTAATTCAATGGCCTATGGAGTAAGTGAGACCAGATGGATATGGAAATACTAAATCTGGATAGTGGCTCAAAGGAGGTGATTAGATTCATGACAAAAGAGGAATATGAAATAAGCAAAATGAGAATAACTATACCAATGTGATTAGAAGTCTAAATAGAAGCTGTCAAAAGAGGATGGTACATAAAGAGAAATTACCCAGAAAGGATGAGTCTGTGTTGGAAGGGAAAGAATAGAAAGAGTCAGAATAAATGGATTCATAGTTGCCATCAGAAAATATGATCCTGAGGCACTCTTCTGGTAGGCTGCCATAGCAAGCATCTATTAGGATACTTGTAACATCTGGACCTGTTTCCTCCTTCTCTGATTTCTGTACTTTACTTATTTATGTTATATTCTTGTTCTCCTTCTGTCTTAGTCTCACTCTGTACCTACCTCCGATCCTGTGCTCACACAGCTCCGGTTTAATTTCCTTCCCATACATAGCCTTCATACTCTGACTCTCAGTTTCTGTTCTCCTGTGCATAGCCCTATACTCCATATATAAACTCCTGTCATCTGTTCACTTGTACCTTAGCTAGTTATTGAATTAGACATCCCCTAATCCTTCCCACTATCTTCTCCTGTCCTCCTTGATCTCCAATCCTCTGAAATCCAGAACACTTAGGAAGTTTCAACAATGGCACAGCACTCTGCTCCAAGTTGCTGAAGCTGAAGTCCCACTACAACCAACAACTCCAGAGTTGACCAGAGCTGTTCTGGACCTCCTGTCCACAGTCTTAACAAATGTGGACACTGTATGAAATATAGCAATGATTAAAGTGATTGCATTGCACCTCCAATCTATCTCGGCATGTTTTAACATTTGGTTTTTTTTGGCAACTTTGATGGACATGGACAACCACACTAGCAGATGATCTGAATGGGAGCATCCTTGACCTAGTACCATAATTGATTTCCAGGTCAGATGAATCAGATGAATCAGAGTCATTACCATTGTCTACCATGAGAGAGTCCAAATCTTCTTTAAATAAGCAACCATGTTTATGCAGTAAATAAAAGAGCACAAGCATCTTCAAAAACATCTTTGCCTTAGCTGTGTCAACCCAAGAGGCAGGGACAACCTAGATAGAGACTTGCTCTCAACTTGTATATGATTGCTGTTATGCATGCACAATGTCTGATCTTATAGAGTGTCCTTGAAGATGACATGAAGTCCTATAGAAATCCTGGTAAAGTCTCAGCAGAATCATCATGCTGGAGTGAGATCAAACACTGCATATAATTGCACAGATTTAGCTGAGTACAATGGCCACATAAGGCAGATATTTAAGTAGTACTGTAGTGGATGTGAAAGTACTACTTGCTACAGTTCATGAGATAATTCAATGGCCTATGGTATAATCAAGACCAGGATGGACAAGAAAATACTAGATCTGGACAGTGGATCAAAGAAGATGATAAGTATTATGCATGCACAATGTTTGATCTCTCAGAGTGTTCTCAAAGGTGACACAAAGTCCTGTAGAAATCCTGGTAGCATCTCAGTGGAACCATCATGCTGGAGTGAGACCAAACACTGCATATAATTGCGCAGATTTAGCTGAGTACAATGACCACTTAAGGCAGGTATTTTAAGTAGTACTGTAGCAGATGCGAAAGTACTACTAGGAGCAGTCCATGAGATAATACAATGGCCTATGGTGTAATCTGTTACGCTCAGGCATAGACCCGAGTGACGAGGGACAAGGGGACGTTAACGTCACTATTCAGCTGACGTGGCAGGGGTTTGATAGACAGGCGATCCGCTATCCTCAGCCTCAACAGTATGTCGTGAGCTGTTGGCCTAGTCAACATATGTCGTGACGCAGGGACGAAGGAGTCACTAGGGGATGCGACAATGAAGGAACAAGGGGAGTGCCTACTCAACAGTAAGGCGAGGACTGGGGTCCCGAGGGGAATCGATGATCAAGGTAGATTTGGGTAGGTCTAACTTGGGGAATACATCGAGGGTATCGAGGGGTTTATATACGCGAGTCAAGGGAGAATGAAGCAGAGCGTAAAAGGGATGACTCGACTATAGAATGCGATGGAATCGCGAAGAAGGGAAGTGAGTCAGAGATAGCGGTATCAATACAACTGCGGATACTGCGGATGAGTCATGCTAAATAGGTAAATGAGGATAAGAGAAAAAGGAGGAATAATGAAGTGGCTCAAGCAGGACTCGAACGGCGAGAGCAATGTCTGTAGGGAAACTAGGGTAAGAGTGAAGGGAAAAGAGTAGGAGTATATGCGGATCGTAACATAATCAATACTGGGATAAATAAGGAATTACTAGATCTGGATGGTGAATCAAAGGAGGAAATAAGGTCCATTATGAAAGAGGAATATGAAATAAGCAAAATAGAAGTAACCATACCAATGCAGTTAGAAGTCTAAATAGGAGTTGGCAAAAGGAAATAGTATCTGAAGGGAATTACTCAAAAGAAAAGAATCTGTATCAGAAGGGAAAGAATAGAAAGAATCAGAATAGATGGGTTCAAAGTCCTCAGGAAACATAATCCTGAGGCATTCTTCTGGTAAGCCGCTGTAGCAAGCATCTATTAGGACACTTGTAACAATAAGGTCCATAATAAAAAAGGAATATGAAATAAGTGAAATGAAGATAACTGTCCCAATGCAGTTAGAAGTCTAAATAGGAGGTATCATATAAAGATGAATCAAGAAAGGAAATGCCAAGAAAGGAAGAGTCCATATCAGAGGAAAGTGAATAGAAAGATTTATCACAGACCAACTCATAGTTCTCAGGAAATAGGATTCTGAAGCAATCCTCTGGTAGGCCATTGGTGCAAGCATCTGTTAGGATACTTGTAATATTACCTCTGTCTCTAAAATGAAGTTCCTCTTTATTATACAAAATCCCTATTTTCAGAGTCTCCATTGTTGTAGATAATATTGTCATCATTGTTCTCATCAGAGTGATGGCAGTCTGATCATGTGATCATGTGAACCTTATCACATGACAGTGGACACATGTGACCTGATCACATGGATGATCACATGCTTCTTAAGATATAGAACGAGTCTAGATACAGTCTAGAGTTGTCTTATCAAGATAAAAATCTAAGATCAGTCTAGAATCATCTTATCTCTTATCCTTATCTATGATATCATAAGAGTCTGGAATGCTCCAGAACACTCTTATCTTGCTATCTGTTATCTTGTGTCATTACAAATAACAGATAATCCTATCAACCAATAGGATATAATTCACTTATCATGGATTACTCATGATGACTGTAGATAACTCAGTCTAATAACTCATATCTGACCCATGCTGGCTGATAGCTATTGATCCCACCGATAGCTTTTATCTCTCTTATCTAGTGTACGTGTCATCCCTCTAGATTAGGCAATATGTATATGGTCTGTGCAGATATTCTGTATATATATAAACCCCAGACTTCTGAAGGATCAATTCCCAGAGTCAGCAATACAGTCTTCACTTGGACTACTCCCTTTCTACTACCTTCAAGCCCCCTTACTCAGTAACCTTAGAGACAAAGTGTGAGTATTTCTGTCATATCCCGACTCTAACCCTCACCTCTGACCCTCTGGTCACTCCTTCAGAACTCCCTTCATGAACTCTGGCACTTTCTCATGCATCCTGCCTATCTATTCCTCCAGACCTGTTTCCTCCTTCTCTGATTCATGTACTCTATTTACTTATGTACCTCTTTGTTTTCTCCTTTTATATTAGTCCCACTTTGTATTAACCTCCAATCCTGTACTCACACAGCTCTGGCTCAGTTCCTTCCCATACATAGTTTTTCATACTTCAGCCCTCAGTTTCTCCTTCATGCTGGATATTGCCTTCATTACAAATGTAATGTTTACAACTCCGTATATAACCTCCTGTTCTCTATACTATGTACTCTAGCTAGTTATCGAATTAGACACCCTCTGATCCTTCCCACTGTCTTCTCCTGTTCTCCTTGATCTCTGCTCCTCCAAAATCCAGGACACCTAGAAAGTCTCAACAAGGGTGCAACGCTCCACTCTGAGTCGCTGAAGCCAAAGTCCCATTGTGACCAACAACTCCGGAGTTACCTGGAGCTGTTCCAGACCTCCTGTTCACAGTCTTAACAATTTCCCTTACTCAGTTCTTGCATCTTCCTTGCTGTATGCTCTGATCCTGGGTTAGCCTAGAAGGTAGAATAGATACTGTTATGAATGCTATTTCAGCATCTCTTTATTCCTGCCAGTTCACTGGTTCAAACTCCAGACCTTGCATGGACAGGGGCTAGCTTACCTAAGCACGGATACAACTAACATTGTATATCTGTGCTTTGGACCAAGAACCAGACTATATATGAAAGTCTCTCATGATTTCTATTGGCTAGTCAATGGGTACTTGCCTTATAAGGAAGGAGACTTGCCTAAACAGGAAATAGGACCAGCCTATATGTCCAAGATGTTTGGACCACCCACATATGAATATTTATTCCCACAGTCACATGACTTTGAAACACTGAACTCATTCTCATGGTCATTTAATCTCTGGTATAGAGGTGTCAATTCCTTCCTATCTATGATGTCACACCATGCCTTTATGCCTCAACCCAAGATAGTGCCTTATCACTGGCTTGATGTTGCTCATGTCCGACATGCTTTATGCATGCATATGCCTACTCCCCTCCATGCCCTCACTTTCCCTGATCCCTATAAATGTTGTACCCTATAAGTAGTATCTGTACAAACATGTACAAACAGTGTAGTATAGTATATAAACCAACCAGATGATGAGGCTGGCTCTCCAGTCTTGAAGTCTTGGAGATTTTCTCTCTACAGACTTTTCTATAAACAGTCTATGGCACAATGAGTGCAATACTTCTATTTTCTCAAGTTTTGAGTTGTTTCAGACACTGCTTTCTTCAGGTTATGAGCCAAACTAAAGGTGGTGTGCAGTGTCAGGACTAACCTTTAACATTGGTGTAGGTTACTTGATGTCTGTACTACAAGGGTGGAACATACTAGAAACATGTGGGGAAAATGCATTATCACTATCCACACTTGTTACCTTGCCATCTGGGGGCAAAGCTTGTATATTGGATATTGATATGCCTAGTGATGGATAAGACCTTATGGTCTGTTGACAGGGTGGTGGAAAACTCTGGGCACACATGCACAGACCCCTTTCCTAATGTCTGGAGGTGCCTGTA
Organism: Austroboletus novae-zelandiae; assembly: GCA_038090275.1. NCBI lineage: Eukaryota > Fungi > Basidiomycota > Agaricomycetes > Boletales > Boletaceae > Austroboletus > Austroboletus novae-zelandiae. The sequence goes on from JBBPML010000549.1 coordinate 7,584, forward strand.
TGGTCATTTGCACCTCAGCCCTCTGTAGTTCTCTGAACTCAGGCATCAGAAAGACATTGAGTCTAAATCAATGGTGGGGTAACTCCATAGAGGCCAGCATGAACAGGATCTAGACCCTCAGTAAGTACTCTAGATGCTAACACTGTCTTGGTGAATGCTCTCTGAGAATGCTGGGATAAAAAGGCTTAGTTCCTTTGACCTGGTTGCAGGGAACACAGGCAATAGTTCTCTTTATAGGCAGTCTATTAAACCAACTATTGTGAACAAGGACTGATTATTGAATTCAGGATTACTCTGCTCTAACTTCTTGGATACACAAGAATCATTCTTCACCACAGCAATTGTAAGCTGTTTCCTTTGTTTTATTTCTTTTCTTGTGTGTGATGCAATAAAGCCATCAAAATCATGGAGGCTCTCAAGGGGCTTTCAGATCTGGTTGGATTACTCATGGTAATCCTGTCTTGCATAATGCCCCTCAGCCTATGACTGAGAGGGTATACTTTATTCCTCAAGAGGAGATAAGGCCACAGCCCTATGTGTTGCTCTTTTCTTCTCAGATCTGGATAGAGGTGGTGTGTCTAGTGATTTGGAATACTTGTTCCAACAGGTTTACTCTGTTGCAGAGTGTGTTGGACTTATCCAAAAAATCTACTCAGATGGACACGTCATTTGGGAAAGACCTGTTGTTCCGAATAGCCCCCATAGACAACCAACTCCATATCCAGTCCAAGTACAATCAGTTAGACCAGTTGTATTTAGTGTTTCAAAGTTCAGTTCAGTGCAGTCTTTTTACCTCTTTTGGAGGCAACTGGATCAAGACTGGTGTAGATCAGTCTTTATCAGTTGTCTACAGTGGTTGCAACCAGTTGCAATTGGTTCAAAATAGACCAGTTAGCAACTGGTCTAGACTAGTCTAGACTGGGTTTAAAATAACTATATCCATATCCATAATAGATTTATCTGTGTATAAAGCTATGCATATACTTGATATGCAGACAAGAAAGGTGGTTAGTCATATATATACAAATGACATGCAAATTGATCATTTAGATTCATTTGAACTTTGAAGGTAATATTTGGGTGTATCATTTAGTCATTGTATATGTTATGAATGGTCTCTGCAAGACTGTCACGTGCCCCTTGTGGACTTATCTTATATGTCCTTGATGGAACGACAAATGCAACCCTCTGCAGGCACATAATATTTCATTTCTCTTTATTCCTTTCTTTGATCTCTTTATTTTATTGGGGTACAAACCCATAAACTCTTATCTTATTGGGATAACACATCCCCACATCATACCCAAAGACATCCAGATCTTCAATATCTTATCTTATCAAGGGATACAAGATCCCTTCTCTATATTATCAGATCATCTGGTTATGATCTACCATCATGACATGATCCAGTAACATGTTATCTTATCAGCTATAGATTAGAAGCCATTATCATATCAAGGATCACATGTCAATCATGTGACAACACACTAGACAATCAGGAGCTAATCTCCTAATTCTTATCTTATCAGGCAAGACCTGCTATATATTGTTATGATTCGCGTATACCCCACTGTTTTCTCTTCGCTCTTACCCTAGTTTCCCTACAGACATTGCTCTCGCTGTTCGAGTCCTGCTTGAGCTACTTTATTAATCCTCTTTTTCTCTTATCTTCGCTTACCTATTTAGCGTGACTCATCCACAGTATCCGCAGCTGTACTGATACCGTTATCTCTGACTCACTTCCCTTCTTTGCGATCCCATCGCATTCTATAGTCGAGTCATCTCTTTTATGCTCCACTTTATTCTCTTCAGACTCGCGTATGTAAACCTCTCAATACCCTCGATGTATTCCCCAAGTTAGACCTACCTGAATCTACCTTGATCATCGATTCCCCTTGGGTCCCCCAGTCCTCACCTTACTGTTGAGTAGGCGCTCCCTTTGTTCCTTCGTCATCGCATCACCTAGCAACTCCTTCGTCCCTGCATCACAACATATGTTGACCAGGTCAACAGCTCACGACATACCGTTGAGGCTGAGGATAGCGGATCGCCCGTCTATCAAACCCCCTGCCACATCAGCTGAATAGCGATGTTAACGTCCCCTCGCCCCTCGTCACTCGGGTCTACACCTGAGCGTAACATATATGGAAGAAGCTCTCCCACAGTCAAGGTGGCAAGACTTCTACTCTCATAGACATCAAGGGCTAGACTCTTGACCCCTATTTATCATATGACTGCTTAGTCAACAGTCTAGACCAAGACAGTGCTTATACTGCTATCTATGATGTCACACCTCATGTACAGGCCTGGACCATGACATCACAACCCTAGACAACATGCCTAGCGCATGTCCCCTTATCTATTAGCATGCTTGCAGCATGTTGTTCATATATCTTATTGCCAAGCCAGCATGAGGCTTGCATCTATTCTTATCAGGAAAAGCCCTGTACCCTTATCTATAACTCTTGATGGGTTTTACACCCTAGACCTCAAGGACATGCCTTGAGGATAACTTATCTATGATGTCATGGGCTAGATCCCTGCCATCTATACCATATATATCAAGACATGCATTAAACATGCATTCCATATCTATGCAGCATGCCTAGCGCATGCATGCCAAGGAAGTATAAGACCAATGGCATATTGGTCTCTTATCATTATTCACACGGACTCTTATCATAGCTAATATGAAGAGTTCCCATTTATAGTAATATACCATAACATGTACAAACAGTAGATTAGTATATAAAGACCTGGGTCCTCAGAGCTGAATCCTAGCTTTGAAGACTTGGAGATTACCTCTAAATGTCTTTGGTTTCCTCTCCTCAGCTCATCTGGCTATCAAGTGCCAGCAAGTCTACAAGACTAGCAGGTCTGGACACCAAGGCTAGACATATCTTATTCAAGATGTCTCACTAGCAGATCTGGACATTGAGGCTAGTTATCTTATTGATTGTTTAACTCACACAATCTCAGAGAAAGATGTACTTCAAGCCTTTGGTTATCTTGACAAAGCTTTAGCAACAAAGGGTCTGATAACAATACTCTCAGTAGGGTTTCTTAACCCTACTTCATCATATAAAGAAGTTGGAGAGTCGTTTCAGTGCATACATTGCTAGTAATATTACTAAAAGCAGTTGCAACTAGTCCAAACCAGTCTTTTACCAGTTGTGTAGTTTTCCAAAATTCCAGCAACCAGCAACTGGACTGCAGTTGCTGGTTGCCTGAATACACAAACAGTCCAGTTCAAAATAGTTGCAGTCCAGTTGGGTTACAGTCTTTTTACCAGTTTGGCAACTGAACTTCAAAATACTAATTGTATTCAATCCTAATCTGACTTTGAGGACTTCCTCTAGTCAAAGAGGATTGAACTGAGGTATAAGTATATGGGTAGGACCATCACTTGTAATAGATGAGGAGAATCAATCATCACAACTGTTACGATTGCTCATTTCACCTAACTTAATTCTTGCCACTTGACTGGGTCGAACTCGCAATCTTCCACATATGGTAACTTATTCCCACACCAAGGTGGAAAGGACTTGTCTTCAAGTCATCTCTAACTTATCATGTGACCACTTACATCAGCAGTCTAGGCTCAGTCACATGACTACATCATATGACACATCACATGCTCTAAGGGCTAAACCCTTATCTCCTTATCTATGACATCATACCCTATGCCCAACACATGTTTCACATGCAGCTTCTATCTTGCCTCATGGACAAGGCTATGTTTAATCTCCACTATACTTCTCTCTTATCAGCCTATGGCGTATCTAACTCTTATCATATTCACACAGCCTCTTATCTAACCAATGGGATGTGTTCCCTTATATAGTAGTATTACTACAACATGTACAAACAGTAGAATAGTATATAAATCCCCAGGTCTCAAGGCTGGATCCCCAGCTTTGAAGACTTGGAGATTTCCTCTTCTCATTGTCTGGCAGCAAGTACCCTGGTCAATAGCTCAATACAAGCTATTTGCAAGCATATCTTATTCTCAAGACTACCCTTTTGTCTTCTAGAAGCATTAGAGTTAGATATAGCATTCAGACACCTCTTTCTAGAAAAGAGTCATTTCAACAATAGCCACCTTCAAGGTACTCTCATCTTAAGACAGACCTTGAGAGTGAAGCCATATGATGAATTGATCAGTTCCTTAACACTTCCAGAGACTCTTCAACTTTGGAGAAACTACTCTTAGAGAAATTAGTCATTTAAAAAGTTAATGGCGAGTAGTGGAGAGTGAAAAAAGATGCAATGGCTGGGTTGGCTGGGTTGGGTTAATCACATACCTCAGCTTATTTTTGTGTACTTGCTAAATGCCACATTTTTCCCTTTTTTGGATGAAAAAACCACATGGCTTGCTGCACTGCAATCCACTGTCTGTTCATACAGGTGCACTTATGCAAGCACATTTGCGTGCATACTCACAACCTCTTTCTTATTCCTGTGGGCACAACATTTTCAGTTCGCTCCTTTTCCTGGCTATGAAACTCATTCAGATACTTGGCTAACTTAATATCCAGTAAGTCTAACCTCTTAGATGTTAAATAAGCACTGAAATTTCACTATATTTGACTAATTGATCAAAAATAGATAAGAGATCTCTATCAGTTGTGCTCTCTGGGTATACTCTTGTACCCTTTGATCATATCCTTGAATTTTCTGGTCAGATTTACTTTGACAAATTCTGGCAAGTGCAGCTCTTTAATGTCAAATTGAAATATAAAATTGAAAATCAGATCTGCATGTAAGTTTTCAGAGATGCCTGGTATTGCTCTGACTAATGATCAGATAAAGATCTTGCTTGACTTGAAAGGTAAGTTCTAGAATCAGTGTTAGTTTAACCATGGTGATTAAAAGTCTACCAAGTCAGATCCTGAATATCAAAAGTAAGTTTTCACATTGAACTTAGTGTTAGTTTAACTATAGTGATTGAAAATCTATACAGGGAACTAGAGGTCTTTCAAAGATCTCATAAGGTTAGATCTCAGATTAGGCAGTTGATCTTTGCCTTATTTTTCAGTGGTTGGAAAGTGAGAATCAACAGTTCAGAAAGAGGTGCTGGAATTCTACTTTGACTAAGCTTGCAGATATCATCTCAGCTTGAAGTATTCCTGATCAAGTCTCTACTATCTGACTTCACAGATTTAACTCTGTGTGTTTTCCAGTTGCCAAGGTCTGTTCAGACTGAGACCTCTGATAGCATAACAGAGCAGAGACATTAGGTATAGAAGATCTGACAAGTATTTCATTTGTCATTTCTTTTCACTTTGTCTCAGGTATTTCATCTTCAGCTCTGTCATACTTCTACCTTGATTGCATTTCTTAGCAGCTTTTCAGCACTGAGTAAGGCAAGGTAATTCTGTGCATCTAAAACTATCTTTGGCCAATTTCTGGAGTCATAAGGCATTGGGCCTAAGTTTTTTTGCAGATCTTTTAAGCTGATTTCTGGAGTTTCAAGGCATTGAGTCTGAGTTTTTTGACAGATACTTTGAGCTGATTTCTGGAGTTTTTTGGCTTCAAGCCTGAGTTTTTTTTGACAGATACTTTGGGGCTTTCCTTTAGAATCTCATATCTCTGTTTTTTTCTGAAATGTAAGTTCTTTTGTACTTGTTTTATTGAACAGTGTTGTTTATGCTTTTGATTTTTATTAGGTTTTCTCCTTCTACTTCTCCTGAGGCAGCATGCTCAAAGTGCAGCTCACCAGGCTCAATGTGATCATCAAGAGCCTGACTCTCCTCCATCCTGTTGTTATCCACAGCCTTCTATTCCAAACTACCCACCACTACTACCACCTTAGCCTTTGCAATTCCAACAACCTCCTACTCCTCAGCCACCTCTTCAATTAGGTGATAGAGTGGACTATACTGCTTGCCTTCTTACAGGGTTTGAGTGTACTTATAAAAGAAGATGCAATCAAAGATATAATTGATTCTCTGTTCAATCTGCTCCTACTGCTCTTGCTGCTCCTATATAGCCTTCTCTAAAAAGGTTTTTATATGTCATTGATTTCAGTGAAGAAAGATATCATCAGGCTCAACAGACTCAGCAAGAACAGACATATTTTCATTCTATGAGACTGCAACAACAAGAACAAAAGAACCAAAGACTTCTTGATATGCAACAGCATATTTTGGATAAACAAG
>JBBPML010000550.1:0-13724 GCA_038090275.1 Austroboletus novae-zelandiae
CGACATACCGTTGAGGCTGAGGATAGCGGATCGCCCGTCTATCAAACCCCTGTCACGTCAGCTGAATAGCGACGTTAACGCCCCCTCGCCCCCTCGTCACTCGGGTCTACGCCTGAGCGTAACAGGACACCCTAGAAGAAGGCGACCATCTCGGGTGTGCCCACCTCCCTGAGGAATATCTCCGGAACGTCTCGACGGACATCGCAATCGAGCAAAACAAGGCGAAGAATGAGTGTACTTTCGAGGACATCGTACCTCGGGAGTATTGGGAGTACAAGGACGTCTTCAACAAGGAAAACTTTGATGAGTTGCCACCACGAAAGGTCTGGGATCACGCCATCGATCTCAAACCCGGTGACCACAAAGTGGACGGAAAAGTCTACCCGCTGTCGAAGGACGAAATGACCGAACTGGACAAGTTCATTAAGGAAAACCTCGATTCAGGACGGATCAGACCTTCGATTTCGTCTTTTGCGTCCCCCTTCTTCTTTATCAAAAAGAAGGATGGACGACTCTGCCCTGTCCAGGATTATCGTAAACTAAACGATATCACGGTCAAAAACCGCTACCCGCTCCCGCTCATTTCTGAGTTAGTACATAAGTTGAAGGACGCGAAGTACTTCACGAAATTGGACATTCGCTGGGGCTACAACAACGTTCGAATCCGCGATGGAGACGAATGGAAGGCAGCGTTCAAGACTCCCAATGGACTCTACGAACTGTTGGTGATGTTCTTTGGACTCACAAATTCCCCAGCGACTTTCCAAAATATGATGAACGACATCCTACGAAACCTCGTGAATAAGGGACTCGTCCTAGTATACATGGACGACATCCTGATCTACTCGCCGGATCTCGAAACCCATCATGAAACTACACGTGAAGTCCTCGAAGTCCTTCGACGACACAAGTTGTTCCTTAAGGACACAAAATGTGAATTCAACACGTCCTCGGTGGAATACCTAGGTCTCGTAGTAGGGAATGGCGAAGTGCGGACTGACCCGTCCAAAATCGCCACAATCACAAACTGGAAAACCCCGGGAACGGTTAAAGAAATACAATCGTTCCTTGGGTTCGCAAACTTCTATCACCAATTCATATGTGATTTCAGTTCGATTGCAAAACCCCTCACGTACCTCACGGGCAAAGTACCTTGGGAATGGACAGAAAAACAAGACAACGCGTTCAAAACTCTCAAAGACGCGTTGACATCCTCCCCGGTACTTGCGCTCCCCACCAATACCGACGTGTTTACGATTGAACCAGACGCTTCGGATATAGGTCTCGGTGGAGTCCTTTGGCAGACGCAACAGGGAAAGAAACACCCCATCGCGTACTTCTCGCGCGCCCTGCTAGCTGCCGAAAGAAACTACCAGATATACGACAAGGAACTCCTAGCCATCATGGAATGTCTCAAAGAATGGCAACATTTCCTTGTGAACGCTGATCAGGAGTTCTTTATTGAGACCGACCACCGAAACTTGGTCTATTTCCGTCAACCCCAGGATCTGACACGACGACAAGCGCGCTGGCATGTGGAGTTACAAGACTACCACTTCACTATTCGCCACAAGCCAGGCAAACACAACGTCGCCGATCCACTGTCCAGGGGGACAGACTTTAAAAAGGGGGTAGACGACGACAATTCGCAACAAGTCCTGCTCGGACCTGACAGGTTCGACTCCGTCGGCCAAGTCGTCAGCGCCGAGACATGGAACATTGACGAGCTTCTCGCTCAAAGCCAACTGTTTGTAGACAAAGCCGCAGCAAAGGATAGAAAGGATCGCGCTGCGGACTGGACTCAAACGGATGGCATCTGGCTCTGGAAAGGCCGCCGATACGTACCGAACAAGGCTGAATTGTGGGAACGAATCCTTCGGGAGAACCACGACGCAATCACTGCCGGTCATCTCAGTCAAGCCCGCACCAGAGATCTGATCATGCAAAAGTACTGGTGGCCGCAACTCCGACAAGACGTGAAGAGATATGTGACGGGATGTCAGACATGCCAAAGGACCAAGACGTGCACCGAACAAACTCATGCGCCGTTACACCGCAACGAGGTCCCCGACGCACCCTGGAAAGTTATCTCAGTCGACATCATCGGCATGCTCCCTGTCTCTCAAGGCTTTGACTCAATCCTGGTAATCGTTGATCAATTCACGAAGATGATCCGGGTAATACCGGTTCATAGTACGATCACGTCACAAGGAGTCGCTCGAGCCTTCAGAGATCACGTCTTCAAAGATTTCGGAACCCCTACGAAGGTTATTAGCGACCGCGGAACACAGTTCATCTCAAGCTTCATGAAAGACCTGTACGCGCTGCTAGACATCAAGGGTAATCCGAGTACAGTGTACCACCCACAGACGGACGGTCAAACGGAATGCATTAACCGTGAGATCGAACAGTACCTACGGACGTACGTCAACCACCACCAGAACGACTGGAAGGATTGGCTTGCTCTCGCCGAGTTCACGCACAACAACGCCACGAGCTCAGCGACGCAAGACTCTCCTTTCGGCCTAATGTATGGTCAAAACCCCGAGATTGGAGGAACCGGCCGAAAAGCCGTACGAAATCCGTCGGCCAAGGAGTTCGCAGAGGAAATGACCCGTCGTCGCAAAGAAGCAGAAATCACATTAGAAAAAGCCGCGACAGACATGAAAAAATACTACGATCGTACACAAAAACCTCAACGTGAATTCCAATCGGGCGACCTCGTATGGCTCGAGGCGACTCACATCACGACAACGCGACCCATGAAAAAACTCGACGATAAGCGATACGGACCTTTTAAGGTAGTCGCTAAAATAGGAGCGTCGTCATACAAACTCCAACTCCCTCCCCGATGGACGATTCACCCCGTATTCCACGTCGTTCATCTAACCCCTGCTAAACCCGGCGAATTCCCTTCCCAAAAGACTCCTCCTCCTCCTCCTGACCTCATCGACGGAGAACTCGAACAGGAAGTTGAATTCATTGTGGACTCACGCGACTCAAAACGAGGAATTGAATACCTCGTTCATTGGAAAGGTTTCCCGGTCGAGGAAAGAGAATGGCTGTCGGACAAGCGTCTGGAGAACGCTCCTGAAGCAGTGAGTAAATTTCATCGTCTCCATCCCGCTCGTCCTCGCCCCACCAAAACCAAACGCATCCGCTACTCCATCCTCGACCTCGCCCCGACCACACAAATACAAGAAGTCATGCCCGAAATGGATTCCCCCTGCTCGTGCCCCACTTGTTGTAATGTACCTCTCCCGACTCCCTCCTCTCTTTTCCTTTCTCCTGAATTTCTTGCTTTCCGTGAACTGTATAAAAACCCTACGTTCGCCGAGGTCGACGAACCTTAAAACGGGGGTAATGTTAGAAATTCTTTATTATTCATTGCATTTCTCTCATGTTCGATGTGTTTCTATCACGTATATAAGCCTGAGAGCGTGAGACAAAACCTCAGTTTCGTCTTGTTGTTTCTCAGGTGCGTAGTATAACTCCATGTCGTCTACAGTTGCTCAATGATATGTCGTTTCTCAGTCTTCTAGCTCATTCCGTTGTGTCTGAGTCTTTGGGATTTGGATATTCCGGACAAAGCTGTGACATAAGGCACGCGCGCTATGTGACTCCAGGGCTAAATTACTGGAACAGACGCGCGAGCTGCAGTCAGACACTATTTGTAGTACCCTAAGTACGGGAAAACCGACGTCATGTTAAGTAGAAACCAAGCTCAAATCGGCTTTACTGTACTTACGTCTCGATAATGCTGTAGCAGATAGTAATTAATAAATTCTTAGTTTATTAATTTAGCTTAAAATAATAATTTATAATTTAATTTTACGTCACAAATAAGAATAATACAGTTATAGCACTAATACGTTCACTTCTCGAGCTCGAAGTAATCCTTGAAGTCGATCGGTTTCATTTGCATATTGAACCTGGACATACAAAGTTTTTTTACGTCAACATGGATACTTCTTTGACAAGATGACATACTACGGCACAGGTGAAACCTTCAAACAATGAATGTCAGAATAGAGTAAACATTAATTAATAGGAATATGGTACTTCGCGCTTCATAGGACCATACTCTAGATAGCACGATGCTGAGTTCCAGATGTCTGCAGAAGCAGGGGGCTATCACAGAAGAATGCCACACCAAAGCACGGTTGAGCGCGCGAGTCTAGTATAGGATAATCTTGTTGCTACTGCGGGAGGTGAAACCAAGGGTAAAAAGGGAGAAATCTGACAAATGTGAAACTTGACACTCACGGAATAGGGATTGGAACAGTACATTCTGATCCGTATTGGAGATTTATTCGGTGGATACGTCAGATACAGTACAGATTAGTCCGAGAAACCAGAAGGGTAGAACCGCATCAGGAAGAGGGACAACGACAACAGGAGTAAACAAGACGTGTCCTTCCCACTGTCAACGAAACGACAACGATGACCATGGCGATGAGGCAACACAAGGGCGCCGGTATGTGCCTCACCTGCTCACCTCAACCTGCCGCTGACCTCCCCACCCAGCCTCCTGAATGGACGGCAACCGTACGACCGGCATCGTCAGCCCCACCCTCCAGCACGGGCCCAGGCAACTCAGCAACGAGACGGAAAAAGGAGTGGTCGATGGCGGCGGCGGGGAGGGCCCTGGGCGACCACTGTGACCGGAGGCATGTCTTCTTCGTATCGTCATCTTGCGCGTGCCGTCCCTCCCTGAGTATTCGGAATGGCGACAACCACTTCAAAAGTAGAAGCCAAGTGCAAGCTACAAAAAACTGAGCTAAGAGTCGGTGAGCTTCCTTTTAGCGTCTTGCTTGTCTTAACTGATTCTATTTTCTATCAGGATGGATTACTGTTTCCAACAGTCACATCACTGTCTTTGTATCAGGAATCGACATCCTCCTCCCCGATGTGCATCAACGTTCAACGATCTCCATTTTTTTTCGCGACTGCCTCAAAGCAGGCCGTGAGCTCTAAAACGTTGTTCATCAGCTTCCTGGGCGCAACGTCTATGGAGATGTCTGTATTCGTACAGCAACAAGCACTGAGCAGGAAGACTTCTCGGTGCCGTCTGTGTGACAGACACTGCTGGTGCGGACCTTCGAGGAGCTGCTTACCAGAACAGCCGTAACTCGGCCCGGTGAGGGCGAGATAATGTCAGCGAGATCCGCGTATCTGGGGGGTAGGGTTCTCCACGGGTAACACCGTAGCACAAAATCCCAACACCGTACCCGTACCCGTGGACACCGCACCCGTGACGGGTACGGGTAGACACCGTACCCGTATTTCACGGTGTACCGCGGGTAGTGACAAGAAACCCGCGGTGATGTATATTACCGCGGGTATTATTGATCAAGCATCAATTTCTACGCTGAGTATCACTCATGCTACCTTATCTTCGTCCTCTCGATCTCTCTTTTTACCAGAGGCTTTATCCGTCATCCAACTGATTAAGTCCTGAATGGGTAACAAGTCACTTCCACTCTAAGCCCCGAGGCAGAGAAAGGCACGAGCTGATGAAGGTGAAAGGCGGTTGCGAGTGAAATGAAGAAGTTGGCGACCTTGTGATAAGACACGCTCGACCGCTGTAAATGTTGTTCCTCGCAAGCCGCATGGCACGACAGATTGATGGATGATATGTCTCACCTGACTTGCGGTTGAGTTTTCTATCGAGTTTAGGTTTGAGGCAATACATTTGCGTCGCCATGCAGGGAGGATAATGGTTGTCGATCGGATAATTGCAAACGAAAGAGCATGAATCTAGTAGATTGAGTTGTATCAGTAAGCAATATACGAACACAATGACCCACTTTCGAAACGGTTTCCTTGACGTTTTGTACATCTCTGAGTAGTTCTTGGTCAATGATACTCAGCTGTTCAAGCTCGTCGAGCTCATCATCTACATTATCAATATCTGCATCATCTGAACTCGATCAGGCCTCCACATCGTCTTCATTGTCGTTGAGAACCAGAGGTGGGGTATCATCAGCATCATCCGCTCGATTATCAGCATTTGAGAGCGCGGACTCGGAGGCAAATGGCCTAAACACACTCATCTCGTCAGCGAATAAAATTATCAACGACAAAAGCTATCACCAAGGTCTGTTTCCGCTTGAGAGGATCCCTTGCTGTCGTCATTCTTGGGATCCGACTTGGCAAGCTCACTCGAAAGGGGAGGTGTGCTAGCCTCAGCATCAACGTCAATGGCCTCAGGTGAGCGCCTTGAGAGAACTAGCCCAACCTTTTTCAGCGGCGGTCGTACAGCCTTAGTACGGGGCATTAGGAAAGACAAGAACTCGGAAGCAAGGAATCACTTATCACGGCTTGCGCTGGTGAGCTTTTCTACATTCAAGCCCTTCGGAATTTAGCTGCTCCGTCTGTCGCGGCAGGATACGCATCGATAGTGTTTTCTTGCGGTGGCGCTGGCCGCTGGCGGCGCACGACGGACACGGAATGTTATATAACATCGGACTGTGACCGATTCATACCCGCACATACCCGCCATACCGCGGGTACGGGTACGGTTATCGTCAAGGGTACAGATTCTCTACACCGTACCCATACCCGCCTTACCCGTAGCACAAAAACCGCGGGTATACCCGTACCCGTGCAGATCCCTACTGGGGGGCATCATCGTTGGAGCCATCAATCTCGCGAACAAATTTCTGTCTTCAATATTCAACAAGCCAGCACCTGAGTAGGAGGATCAGCCGTGATTTTACGTCAACAAAAAACGCATGGTGGAAGCTCAAGGTATGTGATCATGTTTTGCGTTCCGGGACTGACGTACATGTCAACAAGCCTACGTCAAGTACAGACGAAAACGTGTATGCGATCCAAAACATGTTAAGCTAGCCACATCTACGAAGCAGGGAACGGAGCTGCTCGAACAGCTTTCTGAGGCACGTGCGGAACCTGCAGTACGTGTCCGAGGTAGCCAAGGAGATTATGGCTAAGTTAGTCGACACGTGTCATACAAGTCAACATACCTTTGAGAATCATTAATCATTATCCGTTGTCACTCTTGTTCCCAAGTAAGTAGCATTAAGACGCATTTATCTTCGTAGCAGTTGAGTGTCGGTGTCATTCATGAGTCTGTCTACTATGCCGCTGTACAAGGTATCGTAGAATTTCACTTTTTGTTGACTACCCGACCAAGACCAAATCTGGGGTTGTTCTCTACCATCTTTTGGACCGCAACATATCCCCTCGCTATCATCTTCAGAAGACGACACAGCGAAACTCCTTCCTTCGGCATTTTCCGCAGTGACAGGGGGCGAGAGGAAACGTAATCTTCAAGCATACGTTCAATGGACAGTCTAGATTCCATAAGCGTTTTGACGTCATTGCCTGCGAGCGGTGGGAGGCATGCATATCCAACCACATTCCCACTTATGAATCTCGTGAGATCTTTGCCATTCGTCGCCCACCACTTCTCCGTAGGACATGGCGGTTCGAAGTCAGTAATGACGAGGGCAACTGGTGATCGTCCCTTGCAAAGGTTTTCTTCGAATGGCTTGTAAATCTTCGGCTCCGCCTGAGTGAGCACGCCGAATCGTTGGCAATATAGGAGTAAATCAACTCCACTCTCAGCTTTCTGGCGGTCTGTCCGCCGCCGAGGGACATCCGCTATACCTCGTAAGGCTCCAACGTGCACCTCGTCGAGATCCGTAAAGTCCCAGAAGCGAAGCTCTTGTGCCCCTATGTTGAACTTGTAGGGACGGAAGGCCAATGGACCATTTTTTTCTTCGGGAGTCCTCTCTGCTACTGAATCCCGAGCCATGAGTTCAATGATTCTGCGTAGTTCTGCCCCAGATTCTCCAAAGAAGGCGATATTGAATGGGCGTAGTGGCTCGCCGAATTTCTTTATTAGTTCAAGAGCGTCGGAACGGCTCATCCTGCAGTGGGTGGCGAGATCAGAAGAAGCTGTCGTAGAAGACGAAAGATCAAGACGTAGGGGAACAGGGGGGACAGCATAATTGTTTAAGAGTTCTTGAAGCGCATGTTTGGACTGACAATCCCCGCCAGGATTTGTGACGACAGATGCATATGGTATATCTTGAGCAGTGATATCGGTTAGGCGGGCGATATCTTGCACATTGCGTTCCCAGCAGTTCTTGTCACGAGTATCAGAGTTGGTCGCGATGAAAGCTATGGGGGCATGGCCAGCGTAGAAGAAGTTGTTGATCAGCCAGTAGAGACGATGAATGGTGGGGGAGACTATGCCCTTATCCATACAGAGAAGGATTAAGTTGACGCCACCAGGTAGATTTCGCAAGACACTATGTGCGTATTCGTAAGGTGAAAGGTGACTCGCAGGAGCAGACTCTTGCTCATGAAAAAATTCCATCGTGTCCCAGACCCGAAGTCGCCCTCCGTTGACAGAAACCTGGTATGATCTCGGTCGCTCGTTGCAAGGATCAACGTCTGCAGGTGTCTGAGCGATAGGCTCCCCTGCAAGGAGGTTGATGACCGTGCTTTTCGCGGACCCAATTGCGCCGAATAGCACGACATTCATCTCAGACGCAGGGCTATAATCGACAGTCAATATCTGGAAATGTAATTGAAAATGTATTTACTTTAGTCGCAATAGCACCTCCAGTCTATCTGTACAGAACGCCGATACTTCTTGGGCCGATGGTCGACTTTGCGGGTTACGCGGGGACCAGCACTGCCCAATAAAGTTCCAGATATCATCCGGCACATTAACGGGCCACAGTGGACGATGCGGATTCTGGAATTTCTTCAATCTTTTTTCCGCCTCCCCTCTGTCCCGCCATGGATGCTTCCCCGAAAGGATCTGTACAACCAATAAAGTAGTTAAGGAATAGATGTCGAAGAATGATCAAGATAACATACAAAGAGTATAATATTGCCAAGAGAGTATATGTCGCTTTGAAGGGTGGAATTGAGCTGGAAATTTGAGTATAACTCTGGGTAAAGCACTTCTGGTGGAGCCCACAACGCTGCATCAGGACGAATGGAGTCTGTCCAAAGGTATGACAGTTGGTCCTGAAGTGGGAAGACAGAAGGGAATCCGAAGTCTGTGACGCAAGCATTATGTTTCTCGTCAATTACGATATTTCCCTAAAAATATAATGGGTTTGTTGATGAACGGGCCGATGCGCATCACATTCAGATGATCAAACTCACGGGGTGAAAGTTCCCATGAACAATACTTCGTGAGTGTACTAGAGGATATATTAGCAAATGGCTATGATGCCTAGTAGGGTCATGTAACGTACAATATTACAATCCGGCAACTGATCCCGTAATCTAAGGCAACAGTCACATTTAAAAATTGGGGACGCATTGCTTGCACTCACAAGTTTGACACGATCAAGAGGGGAGAGCGTGGTTTTGCGGTGTTTGATATAGTCATGGAGTGTTCCGTTTGTCATCCATCTCGAGACCATGCAAGGGGAATCGGATCCAAATTTTTCTCCGTATGCTATACCCAAAAGCGACAGGATGTTGGAATGCTGTAAGCTTCGCCACATTCCAAGCTCCAGCATTACTTTCTCGATTCATAACAAATGTAAACAAGGTTGCCAAGCAGTACATTATCGTGTACTCATTTGTTTCAGCTGTTCTGTTTCAGCGGCATCGAAACCAGGAGGGAAGGCAAAAGCCTTGACTGCGACCTGAGTAAAGACAGGACAATGCAGTGAGAACACAAGCGATAAATATTCAAATATACTCACCTCCGTGCAAGCCTCCATGCTCTGTTTATGCAAGCAGCGATACACCACGCTGAAAGTGCCAGTCACAGCAATGCGGACCGATTTGAGTGTGCTGGTTAGATCAGGCAGATCAGGGTGAAAAACATTTCCGAGTTCATGTGTCGAGCTGGACATTGGCAATAATTTGATGATAATGCCCCTTGGGAGAAGAGAAAAAAGAGGAAAATTTGCATTCCTATCTTATTTATATGAGTGGTATTTTCGCTCCTGTGCCGCATAAGTAGCAGTTAGAACTCAGGCTACCTCGTGTATCAACGTTCCTTACGGAATCCCATGCATGATGGCGCCGCAATAATCGCTTGTGCTGTATGAACTTAAGCTTGTTTTGAAAAACTTCCCACGGAGGTCTGGCGGACGAACCAGCGGAGGCGAATTGAATTGACCTCCCACTGGCACCCCATCCCCACAGCACAAAAAGATCGCACCCTATTAGAGGCCTTGCCACTTCAGCAAGGCAATTGACAGTTGAATGGCAGTATCAACCCTAAGTCAGTTGCCAAGCGGGATGGCCTATCCCATCATCCATACGCAGATTACCTTGTGATCGACCAAGGTTTCCAACTGGGAGGAAGACCATAATGTAGTATGTCGCGGTCGCCCCCATATATATTTAGGTTTACGACTCACAGGATCCAAGACAAGGTTCCACAGTTCCATCAGTACATTCCAGTTTCAGGGTTGCCCGGAAGGCCGTGGCGTCAACCATACTTAAGTAGGTACACACAATAGGGCCCTTCGTGTGTGCGTTTCAACCGTGGGAAGGAAACTTGTCGAGCATGTAAAAACTTTCGGTCTCGCGTGACACCACTTACGGCGCGAGACCCTAACCCAAGGTGTGCGTAGGGCCTACTTATGCAGTGATCAACACGTGAGCCAAGAACTTTCTGTCTACACTCTCCCACCTCCCCTGACGGCAACCGCCTCGACAGCATCACTGTGGGTGACGGCGACGCAAATGTGTGCCCAACACTTCCATCCAGGCATGGGTGGCGCATTGGCATGCCTTCTACCTCAGTGAAAATGACCTGGGGCTGACTGCGACACGACATCGATGAAGTTGCGATAATGCAATTGTGCGCCCATCGCACCCACCATATCAGCCTACGAGTCGCGGACGTCTTGGTACGATCTCGGCCGCTCTGTACACAGAGCAACCGAGATCATACCAAATTTCCATTACAGAAGGCAATTTCAGTTGTGGGACAATGGGATTTTCTGGCGCAAGAGGCTCCCGCTAGCCACCTTTCACTTTATGAACACGCGCATAGGGAAATCTCAAGATCTCGGTGATGATGTGAACCCTAACCTCTTCTGTACAGACAAGGGAATAATCACTACGACACTCCCGACACAAATTGGTGGACACTGGGAATGCAATCTTCATGATATTGCCTGATTAACCAGTATTCCTGTTCAATCTACACATGCGTGTATCGCTACAGATTCCGCCGGTCGTGAGAGGGACTCTTGGAGTTTTTATTATCCCTGCAGTTCCCTGTGTCGTGAACTTTTGTTTTGTCCGAAAGCTACTTTTCGACCTCGGCTCCTACTGCGCACTGAGCAGTTCCGAGTCTACGGCCCTTGTAACCATGTATAACAATTCAACGACATCTTTTTTTTTGGAGAGACAGAGACTGTCAAGCGCTCGATTATCAACATCAGTGAATTGGTGAGAGTATGATAAAGCATTAAGTATCTATAACCCGAGGAATTTACCGTGGCGGTGCTGTAAACGCGTATATCGGCAAATGCCGAACGTCGGGCCGCGGCGCGGCGCCTGCTGTGCAATGCAAACGAGCGGGCGCGCACGTTGCTGTGACCTGTGATAGCTCACGCTCGTGCTCGACGACGACGCGTCAGCGCGAGCGACACTGGGGCTCGCGAACAGAGGAATTTTTTTTTCACAAAATCGATCTGACAATGATCGATTTTCTTCAAAACTACACAACGATCGACAGAAAGAAAAGAAAGAAAGTGTTGCTAAATGTACAGTATGGAATTTCTGTATGCATGAATGTCAAGAGTGGTGTGTGAGGCTTCGTCGAGGTCGGGAGGGGGCGACATGGAATTGAATCGATGCCGAACGACCAATCGGCGTTCAATTTACTGCAGAATTTACGCCGCGCAGCGCGTAAAATTGGGTAAATTTTTCGGGTGGCGTCACTTTACGCACTTAGCCCTGCCAAATGGGCACTTTACACCACTTTACACGCTCTGTCGCACTTTGTGGTCGATTGAATCAATATAACTACCTATTTCTTCTACTCAGAAGTCCCTCCTGAGCATTCTCTTGCCTGCCCCGGATTTTATTTTATTTTTATTTCACGATGCACAGCGAAGAGGAGGCCATCTGCTAACCCCCCCACCGCTCGACTTCGCCGCGGCGAGCGGGCGCGTCACGCGTGACGTGACACAATTACCTTATTCGGTAATTCACCTGCACCGCCACGCGTAAATTCCTCGAGCTAAGTATGTTTGTCATATTAGCCTATCATATCCTTTCGTGTCATGATGACACAGCCATAGGTAAACACCGGCAGAGTTGCCGAGACACGATACTGTACTTCACATACTTGTTACATCGATGGCCCTGATCATGTCCATCCTTTAGTTGTGTACGATAAACACTGACTACCCATGCAAGTACCGGGATAGTTGTAAAACTAGACAAGATATGTCAGTCGGATCGTTCCAATCATGTAGTACAAGCACCGTGTTACTGATCCATCGGCCCGCAAACCTGACCCATTCTGAACAATAGGAATACCTCTCGTGGTCTTCTACACATTACCAGGTTTACCTGTAAGTCATTGACGCACCCTGACTTTGATGAAAACCTAATTCACTCTGAACAATAAGAACACCTCTCACAACCCTCATATTACCAGGTTTCCTGATAAGTGGTAAACAATACGTTACACCTCTCCAATGCTTACACGCGATAGCTTCCAGGATGACATCAGACGACCCGTCAGCACACCTCCGACTTTGGCGAAAACCTGACCCATTCTGAACAATAAGAACATTCCACAACCTGTCCGACAAAGTTGGATCAACATACTCGTGTTTTGCAAGAGATTCGATCATGACCTTACTCCTAGAGGCTAGAGGGGCAAATAGTCGAAGACTATTCGAAGAAACTCTTCGGAAGTGGTCATTCCCGGTCGCGGGTCATCGTCACTCACTTCGAATCCCCATTTTCAGAGGAGAAATGGTGGGAAAAGAGGGGGAAAAGTTTCGTCAAATCGATAGTCGGAGACGTGATTGGACACACCTGTATCCCACCACTCGCAGGCTATGATCCAAACCGCAGAAAAATCGACAAAGCACAAGTAGAGGCTAGGTTACGGATCGAATCTATGCTCGAGGATTGTGTCTCGTCCCGCCGAGCCTGGGCCCCTAAAGTCGGGGGGATCTTCAAGGTGATTACAAGCAAATGGGGCCAGAAGACGAGTTCTGGGATCCATGTGACCAGGCAGCCAACTATCTAGAGATCCGGGAGGTTACGTATATATGGAAATATGTGTGTTTCATATCCATATCTTGTACTACATACAGTGGCTCAAATAAGTAATGCACGCCTCTGAGAATTTTCTTGTATCAACTCGTATTCACGCAACAACACAAATATGAATATTTGAATGATGTAAGCGCATTCCCAAAACTGTAGAGTACATGCTAGCGGTGCTGAATATTTTACGTTTCGACTATTTCAAAAATGGTGAGGCTAAAATCGAGGGGAGACGCGTGCATTACTTTTTTGGGTAGTGTCAGTCTCCATAAAGACCCATTGTGCAGCACAATGCAGCTGCCCCGCCCCGCCCAAATAGCTTGTGTCATTCCCTTTCCACTCATCTATATACCTCCTACATGACGAATTACACATCCCCTACAACAAAAGCTCGGATCTGCCGAGACAAGCTTGCAGGCTTGACAGACACTGCCATCGCTTGTAAATTTAATCTGCATCGCACGACAGTT
>JBBPML010000551.1:0-13721 GCA_038090275.1 Austroboletus novae-zelandiae
ACGACATACCGTTGAGGCTGAGGATAGCGGATCGCCCGTCTATCAAACCTTGCCACGTCAGCTGAATAGCGACGTTAACGTCCCCTCGCCCCCTCGTCACTCGGGTCTACGCCTGAGCGTAACAAAAATCCTCTTCCCTGAGGACTATGCAGAGGTCTGTGACAAGACATTCTATTCCCTCTCCTCTAATGCAGACTCATTCATATTTAGTATTTCCCCTTCTGTCTTATCCCCCTATGACACATCATACCTAGACTTCTAACCGCATTGGTACAGTTACTTCCATTTCACTTA
This sequence comes from Austroboletus novae-zelandiae, assembly GCA_038090275.1. Classification (NCBI taxonomy): domain Eukaryota; kingdom Fungi; phylum Basidiomycota; class Agaricomycetes; order Boletales; family Boletaceae; genus Austroboletus; species Austroboletus novae-zelandiae. The sequence goes on from JBBPML010000551.1 coordinate 295, forward strand.
TTTTATATTCCCCTTGCATAACAGATCTTATCATCTCCTTCAATCCACTATCCAGATCTAGTATTCCCTCTTATATCCTGATCATGCTTACATTATAGGCCATTGTATTATCTCATGGACTGCTCCTAGTAGTACTTTCACATCTGCCAGTATACTACTTAAATACCTGCCTTAGGCAGCCATTTGTACTCAGCTAAATTTATGCAATTATATGCAATGTTTGATCTTCCTCCAGCATGATGGTTCCACTGAAACTCTATGAGGATTTCTACAGGACTTTGTGTCATCTTCAAAGATACTCTGAGAGATCAAACATTGTGCACATGTAACATATTATGCTTGGAACACACCCAGACATAACATATGCTGTGACAGCAATGTCCAAGTATGCAGCAAACCCCTCCAAGGAGCATCTAGACAAAGTATTGTATATCTGTCTGCTTGATATCAGGCACTATTCTTTAGTATTTGATGGTGCATCTAAGACAAGGTTGATTGCCTTTACTGATTCTGACTGGGCATCAGATCCTAATGCTTGACACTCTTAGATTGGCTGGTTTATTCAACTAGCAAATGGCATCTTTAACTGGAAGTTGTCCCAACAGGACAGAGTTGCACACTCTAGTACTGAAGCTGAATATGTTGCCTTGTCTGATTGTAGCAAACTGTTACGCTCAGGCGTAGACCCGAGTGACGAGGGGCGAGGGGACGTTAACGTCGCTATTCAGCTGACGTGGCAAGGGTTGATAGACAGGCGATCCGCTATCCTCAGCCTCAACGGTATGTCGTGAGCTGTTGACCTGGTCAACGTATGTTGTGACGCAGGGACGAGGGAGTCGCTATGGAGGAGCGACGACGAGGGGGACGAGGAGAACGCCTACTTGGTAGCAAGGCGAGGACAAGGGGGCCTGAGAGGAATCGATGAGCAAGGTAGATTCGGGTAGGTCTAACTTGGGGAATACATCGAGGGTATCAAAGGGTTTATATACACGAGTCAAGAGAGAATGAAGCGGAGCATAAAAGGGATGACTCGACTATAGAATGCGATGGAATTGCGAAGAAGGGGAACGAGTCAGAGATAGCGGTAGTAATACAGCTGCGGATACTGCGGATGAGTCACGCTAAATAAGTAAGTGACGATAAGAGAAAAAGGGGAATAAAGAAGTGGCTCAAGCGGGACTCGAACAGCGAGAGCAATGTCTGTAGGGAAACTAGAGTAAGAGCGAAGGGAAAAGAGTAGGGGTATAAGCAAATTGTAACACAAACAAGTCATTTGACTGTACATCCTTTTTGGGAAACTTGTTTACAAAATAACTTCTACACCAATTTGTGGTGATAATCAGGGATCTATCTTCATGGCAATAAATCCTGTGACAGAGAAGCAGAATAAACATATTGACATCAGATGACATAGTGTCAGCAAGTATATCCAAGACAAGTTCATTGAAATCTTCTTCTTTGAAGAATCCCAGAATCTCACTGATATATTCACAATGAACTTAGGACATGTCAAATTGGACCAATTCAGGTCAAAGTTAGGTTTAGTCTTCTATGACTCCCCTCAGGTAAATTAATTTTCCTGTTGCTTATTGCTTGCAAGCCATGCATTTAGCAAAAGGGAGTGTTGAAAGTGACCTACCAAAGGTACTAATCCTAGCCTAAGTAGTATACATATTGTATGTGAGAGAGGCTTATGTAAGAACTATACAGTAGATAGTATAAGTGTTGAGTTTCAATCTCCGCTTTAATAACAACTTCTCTATCTTGAATCACCATTATCAACAGCATAAGCCCCCAAGCCCCTGCTACTCCCTATGTGAGTAATGTTGTGATCTATATGTTCAGTTTAGTCATGTGTACCTGGTGTGAGTTCACTGTGAATGCTGCAACAGATACAAGTACAGACCTGACATCTAATATGTGTTGTCTGAAATGTGGAAGTTCAACAATAATGTATATATTTATACTTTATACTTAAATATGTAGTGGCTCCAATTTAATCTTGTTTGACATATCAGATGTTAAATATATCATTGAAAAAGTATAAATTGCACAGTGCTGAACATAGCTAAGATATTAAGTAGTCTAATACTTGCTCAAAGTGATTTTTATCAAATACAAATGTGAACATATTATTTTACATATCTTATCTATTTTGGTCACTCTCATTCTGAACTTGTTCTCATGAATAAGTTTCACCTTCATAATTAATTATATTGTTCCAAATCTGTCACAAATAAGTGTTGCTAACAAACTCAGTTCTCAGAGTTCAACATGTTATTCAATATTTTCCCACTCTGTCATTCATACTTAAAAAATACAGCAGATTGTGTGAAAAATGCACTAATAATTAAATGTGCAAACCTAACACCATAATACATGAGGAAACAATTAGTACCTAGGATCCAACACCTTTCCTTTACCCGTTTCGCGTTTGAAAAGCGGCAAGTCGAATCAGTGTTTGGAGTGCAATGGATGATGGGCGTGCCCATAGAAAGTCACAAATCCATGGGTCCATAGCCTTGAACATGGCATGTAAGTATATACAATATAGACAAACAACGACAGAACATCCCCTTCCCACCACGGACCGGAATCCGTTCCGTAACCTCATTTTCATCTTCACACCGTTAAAAGTTGTAGGGCCTAACGCGTTGGATCCACTCGCCTGGTTCAAATTTAATAAAATCCGAGACCTCGTTGGTCAACCTTTCCATAAAGACGGTCTGCAGGGCGATTCTCTCTGTATCCGAGTCTGGCATATAATCCTCAGGTAGCGAAGGGGGGGGGGTGAAGGTAACGAAGGGGGCCCCAACCAAGGAAAGCCAATAGGCCACGTAGGCAGATAACATGTCTCCTGTTATACCACTCATGTATCATGATAGAATATATGAACACAGACAGACATACCTCGAAACTGCACCCCGGATCACACTTGACCCATATACTCCAATCGAGCCAGCCCATTAGGTGCTCCAGTTCATCTGCCCAAGTATCACGAAGCTGAGCTACCTGAACGACGTCAAGAGACTCTTTTGTGTTCAACAAAGGATCGATCCCTGCGTAGACTCCAGCAGCCCACATCTTCGTTACCACACGGCAAATCTCTCGGCTTGTTCCTCGAACAGCCTGTAGAAGTAGCTTCTCTGAATCGGTCATGGATACGAAGAGTGACTCCATAGAGTGCGTATGTGTCGTGGAGCAGAGTTTGTATATCGGAATTGTCCAATCCAGCTCAGCCTCGTTTGATGGGCTCATCGGAGTAGCAGAGTAACGCAAATAAGGTGTCAGCATGATCCGAAGTTGAGTTTGCGCTTTCCTGGCGAGATCAAGAATTCCATCCGCGTCGGTGGCCAAAGTGTTCAGGAGATAGCGTGTAAGTTCGAGTCGCTCTCCATACCGGTCAACTATGACCTGGAAGAGCGCTTTCCAGTCAATTTCTCTCGAGACACCACTGGCGTTGAGCATGTTTGCCTCCACCCTTGACTTCACCGCCAGCAAGTCTTCACTAGATATATTTATCGCACGATGGTCCCACCTCTCCTGGCCGACTCGAATTGGAACTAGGGAGGGCGCAAGTTGAGTGTCGTAAAAGGGGACCAATCTGGGGAGATCCAGCTGAACACGTGTTTCGCCAGCGACGCGATTATGCCGACCGCCGGAATTCAAGCTTTCAAACAGTTCATATCCTGCTGTCCGCAATCTCAGTACTCTCAAGCAATAGATCCAGTAGACAATACTTACAGAGGATATAATCGCCAGTCCATTTGCTTTGCAGATGCTCGAAAGAAACCACAGTCACACCGGAGGTGAAGTCACAAAGCATGATTCCGCTAGAACCTAGTTAGCAAGACCGAGCCATTGCCAAAACGATTGCTTACAAATCCTCTTGCATCCTACATACAACAATTTCGATTAAGCATTGCTCGAGAATAGCAGAAAGAGGGCGGTTTACCTTAAAATACCATCCACTCCGAAGTTCTTTCCCCATTCACAGAGTGCCTGGATCCGTCTCGCTTCGTCCTCAAATATATTGCCATCACCTATTCTACCCCAGATCAGGAGATCCTGGGTGTCCAACGGGCCATATACTTTTGCAGCGCTGCTCCCGTCGAAGTGTATCACTTTTAGAGGCCGAGTAGTCATGAGAGTGAGATGCCAGCCTCCTTGTTGTGTACGATTGACCATACTCCGGCAAAAGATATACGAATGCTCGGGATCAATGGCCACCCATTCTGGGCCCTTTGGAAACTCATTATCAGGTCTTCCATGATAAAGGAGTGTTCCCTTCGGAATGCTTCCTGGTACAATGTTGTGGCCTAAGCGACAAAGATGAGCTTGAGGTCTGGAAGTTTGTCGAGGTTCCATTCGAAAACATCGACGCCAAGAATAACGCCTTGCCCTGGTAAAATGACATGTAGCGGGACCTGGACAGCGAGCGTCTGAACTAGGGCAGCCGCAAGGAAATCGAATAGTGAGAGGGGAAGCATTGCAAGAAAACCTCCGTGGGTGGCGGGTTTAATATACTCAATCAAAAATTATAAAGCCAATATAACCATGCTTGATGGTCGCACTAAACCTAAAGAGAACGTGGCGCATCAGATCCGCGTCTTCAGCAATAAGCATTTGTTACCGATGTCGGCGAGGACGCGATCCAAATAAATGTACAATCAACCGACATAAGGCCCAGCCATCTGATGCCAGTACATAGAGCACATGTCAATCCGTTGTCACGACGAGAATATCTGTGACATGGTGTTATGTACTTAGTAGTCTCATATCCATCCGTTGTGGTGCGTGCGGGCGGAGTTTAGTAAAGAGTAGAAGACGCACCACAACCGTACTTTAATTTAAATCTCCGACCGGGAACTCACCGTCCAATCACATAACGGCTGCCAGCATTGAGACTACCGGGACCACTGATCGGCAAACTGGACCACCAACCATAACTCGCCATCGGGCTCGGGCATGCTCGTAGAGCCTATCAAGTGATAACGTTATCACTGACAGGTGACAGTGGAAGTACCGTAATGCACATAAACTGCCAACAATTTTCAACTATTCTGTCCAAAGCCATCACCAATGATCTGACGCAGTGCACCTGAAGCTGAACCCCACAATATGGCCTTTAGCTTGGCGATCGCTCACTCAACCACATGAGAATAGCATAGTTAACAAAGACTTATCTATGCTCGACATGAAAAAAATCAACGCAAAATTTATTTATTCGCCTAACCGCACGAGGAAAATGATGAAGCTATATAACTATATACGACAGCTATGCTTACCATAACTGCTTACAATCCACGTATACTTTTACATGGCATATATCTATCTCTGTGTCATCAAAATCTGTAGGGGGCGACCCGTCTGATACATCTAGGCTGTGGCCGGATCCACTCATCTGGCTTGAACTTCATGACTTTCAAAGCCTCATCGGCAAGTCTTTCTAGTACGACCATCCGCCCAGCGAAGCTACCCATTTCTTCTAGACTTGGTGCATAATCGTCGGGATCGGGAGGGAAATTCCCCCCTACAGGCCCATACCAAGGGAACCCTAGGGGCCACGTAGGCAAGTAGCACATTTCCTATTCGTATCAGTCATTAGTCAAAAGATACGACGAGGATGCGGCAAACGTACCTCAAAACCACACCCAGGATTGCACTTGACCCATACGCTCCAATCGAGCCAGTTCATCAAGCGCTCCAGTTCACTTTCCCAGCTATTCCGAAGTCGAGCTATCTCCGTGATATCAGGCGAGTCTTTTGTGTTCAACAAAGGATCGATTCCTGCGTAGACTCCAGCAGCCCACATCTTCGTTACCACACGACAAATCTCTCGGCTTGTCTCTCGAATAGCCTGCAGAAGTAGCTTCTCTGAATCGGTCATGGATACGAAGAGTGACTCCATAGAGCGCGTATGGGTCGTGGAGCAGAGCTTGTATATTGGAATGGTCCAGTCCAGTTCTGCCTCATTTGATTGACCGGTCGGCGCAGCGGAGTAGAGCAAGTAAGGTGTCAGCATGATCCGAAGTTGAGTTTGCGCTTTCCTGGCGAGATCCAGGGTTGCATCCGCGTCGATCGCCGAGGTGCTCAAGAGGTAACGCAATAATTCTAACCTTTCAGCATATCGATCAACGATGACCTGAAGGAGTGTTTTCCAGTCAATCCCGCTTGACGCGTTTTCGAGTTTGAGCAAGTTTGCCTCTAGCCTTGACTTGATGGAAAGCAGGTCTTTGGTGGATGCATTTATAGCACGATGGTCCCACCTCTCCTGACCTGCTCGAATAGGAACGAGCGAAGGTACGAGTTGCGTGTCGTAAAAAGAGACCAACCCAGAGAGATCCAACTGGATGCGGCTTTCACCGGGAGAGTGATAGTGCCAGGAACCGGAATTTATAATCTCGAACATTTCAGATATTGCTGCCGAAAGTAAACCGTAAGCTGGACGTTCCTTAACCAATGCATTTGACAGATGAAAACTCACAGACCCATGATGTTGGACTATGCCACTTAGCCAGAATATTTTCGAAAGAAACCACACTGACACCAGACGTAAAGTCGCAAAGGATGATCTCACTGAGGCAACATAAGCGGTGCTGGTTATCGCACAAAATAATTCCTCACAAATCCATTTGCATTCTATAACACGTTCAATGGACGGGGACACGAGGAAAGAGGATGGTTTACCTCACGATGCCATCTACACCGAAGTCCTTTCCCCATTCACAAAGCCATTTACTTCGCTTCGCTTCGTCCTCGAATAGATTCCCATCGCCTGGTCTGCCCCATACGAGAAGGTCTTGTGTATCAAATGGGCCATACAACTTTGCAGCGCTGCTTCCGTCAAAGTATATTACCTTCAGAGGTCGAGTAGTCATGAGGGTGAGAAGATAGCCTCCTATTTGGGTACTATTAAATAGACTCCGGGAGAAAATGTACGAATGCTCGGGATCAGTGGCAACCCATTCGGGACCCTCTGGAAACACTTCATCGGGTCTTCCGTGGTAGAAAAGCGTTCCCTTCGGAACGATCGCTGGTACGATGTTGTGACCTAGGCAAGGAAATATGGCCTAAGGAAAGACATGCCATCGCACGAGTTGCTCACCATTTCTCATGCGTGTGTTGGGCCAGCTTTGAAGCAACGAGTGCGCTGTCTCGAATACGAGATGGTCGGTGGCATTGGGGTCTGGAAGTCTATCGAGGTTCCATTCCGCGATATTCTCGTTACCAGGAGTCGCTTGCTGGTGTTCGTTTTGCCAACGCTGGTTAGAGCTGATGGGTACTTGGGCAATAAATGCATGGAGCAGGCTGGGTGCCGCGAGAATGAAGAGCGTCATGCGCAACATTGAGGGACTCCACAATGGCGGTTGAGGACAGCCTCGTGATCATCCTGAACCCTACATATGATATCGGTAAATGATTGATCCCCGTCTTACCAACAACACTTTATATAAGCACCGGAGCCCATCGGCAACAAGCCCCGTTACCTGAGCGCCTGACCGTCACTCATCGTATGATTTTGTACTGTGAAGTATTCGACTTGACGCTCTAGTGCTCAGGACTAAAACTTCGATGAACATACTAAAAAATTGCGATTGCTGAAGGGAGCAAACGATGCCAGTACTAGGTACGACTTTCAGTTGGAGTTATCGGACTCTGAAGGGCTAGAATCCTTTTCCCTATCACCTGACCGGAATCTTCCGATGACCTAAACGGAGCTCCCCACCACCACCACCACCAAAAACGCCTACTATGCGTATACTAGATCAGATTAATCCACCAAAGTCTGGTCAGAGTTATCGCGCAGAATAATGTTGATTGTAATACTTTCTTTGTACGAGCAAGTTCACTGAGACGCCGCTGAGTTGATCGACGAGCTGTTTGGGCCGTGTCAGCTGTCACTTATCTTTGCAAGTCATGGGCAACACCATTTCGATCGTCCGTCATGCACTCACAGAATTGTTTTCCAACGTACACACGCTCCGGGAATTGCAGAAGCGCATCGGAGCAGAACCAGGACTCCCCGTGGAGAACCCCACCCGGTCATTCTGGATGTCGCCTCCATCTCCTATCTCCCGATATTGTTCCGACCTTCCACAGTATGCAGACGTCGTCGTCATCGGGTCGGGAATCACAGGCACTTCTGTGGCAAGGACGTTGCTTGATCGAGCGCACCCCGAAGGAAAGCGCCCAGTAGTACTCATGCTCGAGGCAAGGGACGCTTGTTCAGGCGCCACAGGAAGGTACGTCTACTCCGTGAACAACCGTCCGCGGTAGCTCTAAATACTCTTGCCGTAGGAACGGTGGTCATCTTTCTCCCCCTCTTTATCACGATTATGAGCATTTGCGAAAGGGCCATGGCGTGGCCGACGCACAAAAGATGATCAAGTTTCGGCTCGCGCATCTCCATGAGATCAAACGGGCTGCAGAGGAGGAAGGCGTGCTGGAGGAATCTCAGTGGCGTCAGGTCGAGACTGTCGATGTCTTTTATGAACAGGAGCTGTTTGCAAAGGCAAAAGCAAAGGTAGAAGCTTATCAGCAAGCTTTGCCATTCGAAGCATCCCATCATCGAGTGTACGACTCAGCAGAAGCGATCCAGGTATGATCCAGCTGCCCTGGGCAACGAACGTATAACGAAACGGTGCGAAGAAGTATCATTTAGCATCTGACGTCATCGGATGCATCACATCCGGCGCTGGTGCTCTACATCCTTACAACTTCGTTACGGGTATCATTTCCAAACTGCTTGCGCGGTACCCTGATAAGTACGTGGTCCTAATCTTGATTTGTTTCGTCGAATGAACGGTGGGATGATAGTTTCCTGCTGTGCACCAACACTCCGTGCACCTCGATTATGGGACCTTCCATCTCAGAGCCGCTGTATACCGTCTTCACATCCAAAGGACTCGTATCGACGCCTCATGTGGTTCATGCTACGAATGGTTGGTCATCCCATCTGTTGCCGCATATGCGAGGGAAGATCATTCCTTTCCGTGGCAACGTGACTGCACAGCGCCCAGGACTATGCGTTTCCTTGAAGACACTCGAAAGGTCCTTCGTTTTCTATGACAGACCTGTCGGCTATGACTATCTCACACAACTACCAAACGGTGAACACGAACTGATTCTTGGTGGCGGGTTCGCGCAAGAGGGCAGCGAAGGGTATGAGGCGGTCGCAAATACAAACGACAGCACATACAGTAAACGTATTTGCGCACAACTTGGAGGTGCCCTTCCGAGATACTTTGGCGAGGACAACTGGGGACATGAGGGGCAGCCACCCGAGGGAGATGCGAGTGGTGAATGGTTCAACGGACGGGTGAAGGCGGTCTGGAGCGGCATTCTGGGCATCTCTGCGGATCTTCTTCCCTGGGTCGGTCGTCTGTCGCCTTCGATATCTGGGCGCTCTACTCCTCCGGAGCGTAATTCATCGTCGGAGCAAAGTGGGGGAAAGTTGTTCGTCTCTGCAGCACCTGGAGAATGGATCGCAGCTGGGTACTCTGGAGAAGGGATGGTGCATGCGTGGATGAGTGGCAGGGCACTTGGCGAGATGGTTTTGGGAAGGGAACGCGAAGGAAATCTTGCTGAGTGGTTCCCGGAAAATATTCGGGTCAATGTGGATAGGTGGAAGAAGGCCAAACCAGAAACTTTGCTTGGTGGAGAGTGATGTACAAAATAGAGTATACAAAGTTGTTCGGTTCAAGGTGATCACAAGGCTACCACACGTGTCACGAGTGTCTATAACTGGTCGCATAGAAATATGTTGTTTCAGCCTGCACCACTTTCTTCACACCTCTCATGGACGCGCCGACACCTGGGCCCGCAACCAACTTGTCCTGGGCCAATGTCGGTCTCGGCCTCGCCTTTATTGTTTTCAATGCCCTCATCTCTTCCACCCTTCACCTCGGCGTCGGGAATGCGCTCCTTACCGCCGCTTTTCGCTGCGTCGTGCAGCTCGCTATAATGGGCCTCGTTCTACAAAAGGTGTTTGAAACCAATAATCCGTGGGCTGTTGCGGGCATTGCATGTATGTTACACCTTCGGGCTTATCCACGTGCTCACCCCTCTGTGCCTCACGCCGCGCGATTACCAGTTGTATTGAATTTCTTGGGCACATTCGAGGCTGGTACGTGGCGACGTTTTGCCTTGCTGTGGTAATCGCTGGGCTGATATACACATTCATAGTTGCGAACAAGTCGAAAAAGCGATACCATAACATGGTATTTCAAACTCATCCATCTACGTGCATTCCGTGAAATTCTTGACTCGGGTCTCTGTGCAGTTCTCGTCGGTCTTGGTGTCAATGTTGGGTTCGACTATACCAGTCTCAATCATTGGCAGTCGTTTTGCAATGGCTGTGAATCCATTCTGGACGCCAGACCAATACAGTACGCTATGCCTCGTCTTTGCAGGCTTAGGTCGAACCAGCTGACATGCTCTTTACGTAGTTCCTATGCTTGGAATGCTGTGCGGAAACGCTGTCTCAGGTGTCGTGGTAGCGATTGCGTACATATTAAAAGAGATATAGTGCGTCGCATCTGTTTTCACATGTCCATCTACTTATATTCCCATTCTCAGTGACAACCGAGACAAGGTGGAAACTTATCTGGCATTTGGCGCTACACGCTTTGAAGCATGCTTGCCGATTGCCCGTGAGGCCCTCCGTCTAGCACTCACCCCCACTATCAATCAAATGAGGTCTGTTTTTTTTGCCCTCGTCCATATATAATACTTACCGTCGACCCACTTCTTTCATTACGTAGTGTCATCGGTATCATCTCTATACCCGGTATGATGACCGGTGCTATCCTCGGAGGATCTTCCGTCGAACAAGCTGCAAAGCTACAAATGATCATCATTTTCATGATTTCGGCATCGACGGCGCTTGCTGCAATCATCACAACTGTTCTCACGCTCGCTGTTGTCGTTGACAGCGAGCATCGCCTCCGACCGGACCGTGTCAACGTGCAAAAGCATCCCATCTTGCTCGCGGGGAGCTGGGTGTTTGCACGGATTGTTGGAGGGTCCAAGGGTCTTATAGGGTGTTTCAGGCAGAAGCGAAATCAGGATGTGCATGAAGAGACGGAACAGCTACTTGGATAGAGGGACGGCCAATCTTACGGACGGTCATTCATTTTGGAAGTCCGTTGCTCATCTGCTGGAATATATCAGTTTAGTGGCACCTCCGGCGACCTATGATGTGAGAGGACTGGAACATAAGGTGTGTACATGACTTACAAAATGACATGGACCTACACAGCAAACTGTCCCCAAGACTGCGAACGTCGTGCAGAAACAAGGCGCTGACTTACATATAGGCTCTCGGCTATGCTGGCCTTGGTTCCCGTTCCTTCCCACTTGTCACTTCCAACGTGGCGACATAAATTCAAGCTATCAGTCAAAGTTGAACATTGCTTACGCCGTCATTCGTTATTTGCCACCGCGCTTGTGCCACCGACTATAGCCCCCAAAAGTCTCGCTCTCGTCCGGCACTTACAACTTACAGGTACATACCGAATACGGCTAGCCCACCCTGTCCATTTTTATCCTTTGTGTTTATCTCTCCTTGGTAGTAGTCTCGTATCCATCCGTTATGGTGCGTACGGGCGGAGTTTAGTTTTATGCGGAGTTCGAAAAAGAAGTGCAGAGAACGCACCATAACGTCTGGTGCATTTGGTACGGCGAACCCCCCATCTGTCACTTGCCACGGCACGTGATCATGATGCGACAATTCATGTAGTAAGCAGCAATAAGTATAGACTTCCCATCACCGGCACCTTCTTTCCCTACACAGGAGGCTTCTAATCCCCATTCTCCATGAACCCTGTACCATCTGTGATAACTAGTGCTGAATGAGACCAAGAAATGAGAGACAATTGCCTTGCTCGAGCTCAAAATGAGGCAGCTCGGAAGCATAAGTATGATTCTGACTCAAAGACAAGGAAGGAGCTCACCTTCTCTGGGCTTTTTGATATTCTTCTTCTCTTGTCTGGCTGTGTACACTGATTTTCAAAGCATCATCCACAGTGTAGGCATGGTGATCTCAATTTCTTGCACCATATCACCAAACTTTGTACTGGTGTAGAAACCCTCTGAGATATCATCATGAGAACCCAAGATTGCTGAGACTTCGTCTAACTCCTGGTCAAGCACATCTTGCAGGCAAGTATGTGCAAACTCCTCCATGATGTTACAAGCAGCTCTTGTATGAGACTTTCAAGAAGCAGAAGAGCACAGCAGTTTGATGATGACCATGCAAATTCAGCAACAGCAGTGTCCCATCAACTCCAGTGATGGCAGGATGACGATGTGACAATGGCATCCTATCAGGACCAGCAACGGCAAGACGATGATGACAACACTGATTATGCAAAAGCAGCCACATCACAATGATGCAACCTTTGTTGCCAGCACCAGTGATGGCAGGATGAGGACAACAATGCAAATGCAGCAATGGCAGCCTCCCATCAACTTCAGCAATGGCAAGAGGAGAACAACAAGGATGATGACACCAATGCAACAGTGCCACATCACTAACACCAGTGATGGCAGGATGATGACAACAACATGAATGCAGTGATGGCAGCATCCCATCAACACCAGTGATAGTAAGACGAGGATGAGGATGCTGTTACGATTCGCGCATACCCCTACCTTTTCTTCTTTACTCTTACCCTAGTTTCCCTACAGACACTGATCTTGCTGTTCGAGTCCCGCTTGAGCCACTTTATTATTCCTCCTTTTCCTCTTATCATCACTTACATATTTAGCATGACTCATCCGCAGTATCCGCAGTTGTATTGATACCGTTATCTCTGGCTCACTTCCCTTCCTTGCGATTCCATCGCATTCTATAGTCGAGTCATCTCTTTTACGCTCCGCTTGATTCTCTCTTGACTTGCCTATATAAACCTCTCGATACCCTTGATGTATTCCCCAAGTTAGACCTACCCGAATCTACCTTGTTCATCGATTCCTCTCGGGTCCCCCAGTCCTCACCTTACTGTTGAGTAGGCGCTCCCTTCGTCCCTCGTCGTCGCATCACCAAGCGACTCCCTTCATCCCTGCGTCACGACATATGTTGACCAGGTCAACAGCTCATGACATACCGTTGAGGCTGAGGATAGCGGATCGCCCATCTATCAAACCCTTGCCACATCAGCTGAATAGCGACGTTAACGTCCCCTCGTCCCTCGTCACTCGGGTCTACGCCTGAGCGTAACAGATGCAATGCAATGGCAGCTGTTACGAACGCATTTCTCCTATTCTCTTATTTCTTTATTTCTTTCCTTCAAGCTGATTCGAACTCTCGAACAGCCACTTACGGTAACTTATTCCCACACCAAGGTGGACGGACTTGTCGTCTCAAGTCCCTAACTTATCACATGACCTGCTTAGTCAGCAGCGTCTAGACTCGTGCAACG
>JBBPML010000552.1:0-13603 GCA_038090275.1 Austroboletus novae-zelandiae
GGGTCTATCCCCAGGGTTTATATAGCTACACAAGTATTTGTACATGCTGTGGAGCTCTCTATGTATGGATATCTCATGGAAACATCAAGAAACCCATGAAATAAGTGATGTGGAGTGAGAAATGCTTAAAAAGCTGAAATGCGGCCAAAACGCGATTTAGTGGACACATATACTCATGCCTCTTGCGGCCCAGTTCATATAAGACCAAACAAATGAGCCAAACTACCATAAGAAGGTGAAACTTCTGTAATAAGTCATTATGGTGTAATTTGTGAGTAATAAGGGAAGTGTACTCAATACAAAGGGCTAGACTGTGTGTAACACATGTCAAGGACCCTTGTAGACACATGGTTATGGAAATAAAGGAATACCATGGTCTTACCACATCTTACTACAAGTGTAGTAGACTTTGTGTTGTATCAAAGCCTAATAAGTTAGGACTTTAATTTCAACACAGACAATATGCTGACAACGACGATGTACCCTTGATAAGTTTTTTTTTCTCTCTTTCATCTTTTTATGTCGCTCATACATTTATCTATCTTTTCATTACCCATTATCATTCTCAGCGACTCATACTCAAATTTTCTACACTAATGACAGCAGAACGATGACAGCGGTGCTGCATGTCAACATCGACAATGGCAGTACCACAGCACCAACATGAGTGATGGCAGGACAGTGACAGCAGTGCCCTACCACTGACACAATACTGGTGGTGCCATCACAACAATGGTACCACACCATCAACACCAGCGACAGTGGCACCATCATGTCATCAGCACCAACAACAATGGCACCACGATGCCAACACCAGCGATGGCAGGATGACAATGACAATGGCTGTGATGGTGGTGCCCCATTGACACCAGTGATGACAGGATGATGCCGCCAACAACACAACAGCAGCACCGTCACATCATCAGCACTAACAACAATGATACCATGTCACTGACACAGACAACAAGACGATGATGATGATGTGAAAGTGGTGATGGCGCACCCTATCAACACCAGTGATGGCAAGACAATGCTGGTGCCAATGCAACTACAGCGACAGCACACCAGTACCTCACCAACTCCACCAATGAAAAGAGAATGATAAGGTTGCCATATCGCCAATACTAGCAACGGCAAGACAACACTGCCATCAACGCAACTGCAGTGACATCACAGCAATGGCAACACTACTGACAACAAGACAGTGACGATGTGACAGTGGCACCCTATCAACACCAGTGACAGCAAGACAATGCCAATGCCTCATCAACCCCAATGAGGACAAGACAGCAATGTTGTTGCCACATCAGCAGTGCGAGCAATGGCAGAATGATATGCCGATGTCATCATCATGGTGATGATGACGATATGCCCTTGGTAAGTTTTTTTCTCTCTTTCGCCTTTCCTTCCTCTCAATTCACTCATACCCTGCCACTGCAGTCACAATGATGATGACGCCGTGAACACAGACGATACGCCAATGTTGTCACCATGCTGACGACGATGACCATGATGCACCCTCAATAAGTTTTTTTTTTCTCTTTTGTCTTTTCTTTCTTTCAATTCATTCACACCCCGCTACTGCAGTCACAATGACGATGATGCAGTGAACACAGACGATATGTCAATGCCATGACAGTGACATAGCCACATCATCGGGTCAATAATGACGACCTGCCCAGATAATGGTTTTCTTTCTTTTTTTCTTTTCTTTCTATTTACTCACCCTGTCATTGCAGCCACAATGATACAGTCATGATAACAAACAACATGTCAAACACTACACTTGTGGTAATTGGCATGGTAGCAACACAATCAGTAGAGACTGCTCCCTAAGTACACGAGCCCCGGCTTGAGCCTGGGCCACCAATGAGGGCCCTGGCTTACGATTTGGGTGGGCCTGAGCCTCCCAGAGCCAAGCCCAACCTGGGCCTGGCACATCACTACTTTGAAACAGCATTCTATGCTATTGAAGATTGTATTCATATCCTTTATGTATATAGAGGAGCAGGCGTGGAACTGCTCTGTGATGCTGAGGGCCTGAGACTGAAGTTGGTATTGACATCCATTCTATCAGCGACCCATACATGCTCTATATATCCCTAGGACTTCCTCCAGATGACTATGCAGACCTGTTCAATCAAGAGGACACATGTCCTGCTTGTAAGCAATGCTGCCGGCTTGTAACCTGGAGAGGTGATGATATGATAACCGCAGTTGGCTAACTTCCAAGCAGGAGGAAACTAACTCTAACTACGGTTCTGAGTCTTACATGCCATCTTGAAATATGTTCCAGAATGCCAATAAGGAAGGGTTGATGGCTAAGGAGGTGCTCGCAGGCAAGATTATGAAGAATGAGACTACCGAGGTCGACAGGAAGTCTTCCGCTCGGTGATGGTGAGTATTATTATACAGGCTGTTGACATGGTGGATACCATCACCTTTTCTCAAGTTTTTCAGCTGAGTGGAATGACATCCCTACACCATACCATTGATTCACTTGCCCATTGCCTCACCACCTTCACCTCGTCATTTCGCCTGCACTGTCCCACTTTGCTGTCCCCTGGCTCCTGTTTCACATATGAACAAGTATGAGCACATATGCAGGCAGATGCCCATATGTGCACTCGTGCTCGTTCACTGTCGCTGTCCTCTCCTCTCTCTCTCACTGCCTTGCCGTTGCCGTTTTGCCCCATCTTTTCACCCCTCCTCTCTTGCCCTTCTCTCCTTCACTGCCTCACTGTTGCCATCGCCTCACCATTACCCTCACCTCATTATTGCTGTTGCTGTCATCCTTGTTGTTTCACTGACACCAACAAGCTTTCACCCCTTCTCTCTCTCTCACTGCCTTGCTGTCACCATTTCGCCATTGCTGACACATTCACATGCGGACGAACATGAACATGTACACAGGCAGTTGTATCTAAACCTAGAAGTCGTGGCACATGGCATCTGTTACGATTCACGTATACCCCTATTCTTTTCCCTTCACCCTTACTCTAGTTTCCCTACAGACAATGCTCTCGCTGTTCGAGTCCCGCTTGAGCCACTTCATTTATTCCCCTTTTCCCTTATCATCGCTTATATATTTAGCATGACTCATCCGCAGTACCCGCAGTTGTATTGATACCGATATCTCTGACTCGCCCTCCTTCTTTGCGATTCCATCGCATTCTATAGTCGAGTCATCTCTTTTACGCTCTGCTTCATTCTCTCTTGACTCGCATATATAAACCCTTCGATACCCTCGATGTATTCCCCAAGTTAGACCTACCCGAATCTACCTTGATCATCGATTCCTCTCGGGCCCTCCAGTCTTCGCCTTCCCGTCAAACAGGTGTTCCCTTCATCCCTCGTCGTCGCATCTCCAAGCGACTCCTTCGTCCCTGCGTCACAACATACATTGACCAGGTCAACAGCTCATGACATACCGTTGAGGCTGAGGATAGCGGATCGCCCGTCTATCAACCCTTGCCACGTCAGCTGAATAGCGATGTTAATGTCCCCTCGCCCCCTCGTCACTCGGGTCCACACCTGAGCATAACAGCATCACACAAGTGGAGGCCGAGCCCTCTGGGCCCTTGTACAAAGCCTGGCTTAAGTCAGCCAGGCCAGGTACAGTACTAGTTCCATCACCTGTTTCTTCTGCCTGACATGCACAAGCTGTTTTTAATCTCAAACCAGATGATTTCGGACTAAACAGTATTCCTTTGTTGTAGAATTCTGCTTAGATATCCTTAAGTTAATGTTCGGGGTGAAATGAACTTGTTAAAAAAATCGGTAAGTGGATTACGTGATCAAAAAAGTATGCAACCAAAAAAAAGATGCACACAATCCTAAAAAAAATGCGCAATCTCAAAAAAAATATGTGCAATTCCAAAAAAGATGCACACAATCCCAAAAAAAAATGCATGTGATTCAAAAAAAAAGTGTGCAATTAAATGTGCAATCGGACTGCCATACTACCTGGCTTCACAGATTCAACTCTGTGTGTTTGCCAGTTGCCAAGGCCTGTTTAGGCTGAGACCTCTGATAGCATAACAGAGCAGAGGCGTTAGATGTAGGAGATCTGACAAGTGTTTTATTTGTTATTTCTTTCCACTTTGTCTCAGGTATTTCATCTTTAGCTCTGTTATACTTCTATCTTGGTTGCGTCTCTTAGCAGCTTTTCAGCACTGAGTAAGGCAAGGTAATTCTGTGCATCTTGGACTACCTTTGGCCGATTTCTGGAGTTTTTGGGAATTGAGCCTGAGTTTTTTTTTACAGATTCTTTGAGCCGATTTCTGGAGTTTTTAGGCTTCAAGCCTGAGTTTTTTTTCCAGTTCTTGAATCTCAGGGAATTTTATACTTCTATTCTTTTTTTAAAATGTAAGTTTTTCTGTGATTGCTTGAGTAATTAATGTTGATACTTTTGATTTTTATTAGATCTTCTCCTCCTACATCTCCTCAGTGTGCTCAAAGTGCTGCTCACCAAGCTCAGCATGATCTCCATGAGCCTGGCTCTCCTCCATCCCATTGTTATCCACAACCTCCTGTTGAAAACTTACCTGCTGCTCCAATTGTAAGTCATTTTTTATATTGTTTTGTATTCAACATGCTGACATATAGATTTCAGCATCATCCACCTATCCCAGTATATCAATATCCTGCTATGCCACACCAAATGCACTATCCACCTCCTATGAATATGCCACCACTACTACCACCACCATCACATCAATCATTGCAATTCTTACCACCACCTGCTAGAGTTGACTATACTACTCGCCTTTATGCAGAATTTGAGAGTGCCCATGAAAGAAGATGCAATCATTTCTCTGCCCAATCTGCTGCTGCTGTTCAGCCTGGTTTTATATAACCTCCTCAACAAAGTTTTCAAAATGTTATTGATTTCAGTGAGGAAAGACATTATTAGGCTCAGCAAGAACAGGCAGACCTTCACTCTATGAGATTGCAACAACAGGAACAAGAAAATCAAAGACTTCTTGATGTGCGACAGCATATTTTGAATCAACAAAATGCAGAGTGTCTAAGGCTGCTAGAGATACAAAGACAGGCTTTACAGCAGCAGAAGTTGGAACATCAGAGACTTGAGAACCTACAGAAACAGATGGTACAACAAGAGGTGTTAGAACATCAGAGACTTCAGAACCTGCAGCAACAAATGATACAACAAGAGATGATAGAACATCAAAGACTTCAGAATCTGCAGCAACAAATGGTACAACAAGAGATGTTAGAACATCAAAGGCTTCAGAATCTGCAGCAACAGATGATACAGCAACAGGGGCTGGAACATCATAGAAGTCAGGAACTACAGCATCAGAGAATACAACAACAGGAGCTAGAACATCAAAGGCTTCAGGAGCTGGAGCAGCAGATAGTAAGACAGCAGGAGTCGGATCATCAAAGACTACAAGAGGAGCAACATCTATTGCTACTTCAACAAGAGCAGAATCATCAAAATCTGGAGGAAAGAGAGATTCAACAAGTTCAACAGCTCTCTCAGGCTTTGCTCTCTCAAGCTTTAGGAGAGTATAGTCAACACTCTGCAGAGCACTATGAGCAGGATCAACAGAGACAGCAAGTTGCTGATCCTGATCCTGATCTTTCTTCTCCTTTAAGGCCCATGAGAAGATTTTCTTCTCAGTCCTCTGAATCTGATGATTCTGATGGTGACTCTGATGACTCCAGCTCTTCCTCAAGCTCTGATGATCCTGATGAGCCCAATGCACCTTTGCCTGTTCGCATTCCTCATGGTGGGAGACCATATGTTGAGCCCATACAACTCCATTCACTTGGTCCCATGAATATTCAATGCCCTAATTGCCATGCTCTTCATTTCATCTCAGAGAAACTTACCAGCTCTGGTGTTAGAAATCCTTGCTTTGGCATATGCTGTCTCTAAGGCCAAGTCACTCTTCCTCCTATTCAGCAATGGCCACACAACCTTCAAGTTCTCTTTGATGATCCTCAGGATCATTTGGACTTCAAGAAGAAAATCAGAGAGTACAACAATGCTCTGGCCTTCACTTCTGTAGGAGTACAGATTGATTGGCAGGCCATTCATAGCACTGAGCCTTCATCCTTTAGGATTCATGGCTCTCTTCATCATCTCATGGGTGCTCTTCTACCACCCAATGATCTTCAGCCTTCATATGCCCAGCTCTATATCTATGATCCACAGGAGGCAACCAATAGATGTACTCAAAGAAATCCTCTCTTGAATGCTGGCATCCTTTTAGACTTGCATACCACCCTCAGAGATATCCATCCTTATGCTCCTCTTTACAAGCAGGCTCATGACATCATGTAGGTTAGTTTTTATTTATTCTTCTCTTCATCAATCAATCTCATAATTTTATTTCATATAGGCCAAACCACCTGAGCAGCATAATAATGTGAGAATGAGACTCCATCTTCAGCAAGGAAATGATCTCAGAAGATACAACCTTCCTACTGTGGATGAGATAGCTGCCATTATACCTGGTCATGGCTCAGAGAATATTCAATCAAGTTGTGACATTGTTCTTCATCTTCAAGGTGGTGGTCTTCGTCATATCAGCAACCTACATCCCTCCTATCTTTCTCTTCACTATGTTCTATTCTTTCCACATGGAGAAGAAGGCTGGCATCTGGATATTCCTTCGCAGGTAGCCCATAGTCAACAACATTGCTCAAAGAAAGTTACTCAACTTCTCTGGTATGCATATAGACTCCATATATGTCCTTCACAGATAGAGCCTCCCAATCTCTTCAAGTGTGGTAGACTCTTTCAACAGTTGGTCTGTGATGCTTGGGCCTCTATTGAATAGTGTAATCTTACTTGGGCTGCCAACAATCAGACAAAGCTGGAAGCTGATCTCTATCAAGGGTTGAAAGACCATTTGAATCAGGATTCAGCTCAAAACATGAACCAGGTTGAGCGCATCCTTCTCCCCTCTACACATAAGGGTAGTACTCACCAGATGCAGCAACTTCTTCAGAATTCATTGGCCATTTGCAGAGAGTATAAGAAGCCTGATCTCTTTCTCACCATGACTGCAAATGGTAGCTGGCCTGAAATCACTCAGAATCTTCTTCCTGGTGTGTATATCTTCTTTTTCTCTTTTCAACACATGTCTAATCATTAATAGGTCAGAGCACTGTGGACAGACCTGATCTGGTTTCCAGAGTTTTTCATGGCAAACAGCAGGCTCTGCTTAAGAAGATTGAAGATGGCTACTATGGCCAGCTGGCTGGATTGGTCTATACCATTGAATATCAGAAGTGAGGTCTTCCTCATATGCACCTCTTGATCTTTTTAGAGCAACAAGACAAGATCCACTCTGTAGAGCAGATAGATGCCATCATCTCAGCTCAACTCCCTGATCCAGATATCCATCCTCAGCTTCATACTGCTGTCTCCAAATACATGCTTCATCGTCCTTGCTCTGCTCAGAGATGTCTTGAGAATAATGTTTGCAAGAAGCGCTTTCCCAAGGCGTTCTCTGCCCAAACTGTCATCAAGCAGGATGGCTACCCTGATTATGCTTGCCCTGACAATGGGAGAACAGTCCAAAAGAGGCAGAACATCTTCAACAACAGAGTTGTTGTACCTCATCTTAGAGAACTTTTGGTGGAATTTGACTGCCACATCAATCTGAAGGTCTGTGGCTCTATCAAGGCTGTCAAATACATCCACAAATATATCTACAAGGGTCCTGACAGGGCTACAGTTGAAGCACAGGGTCATCTTGATGAGATAAAGACCTATCTTGATGCCAGATATATCTCTTCTACCCAGGCTTGCCACAATATCTTTGAATTTCCTATGCACAAGGAGTGGCCTGCTATCTATCGTCTTCATGTCCATCTTCCTGGCAGACAAAATGTGGTCTTTCATGCTGATGCTCAGCTGGGTGATCTGGTCAACAATGTCAAAGATACTCAATTGCTTGAATGGTTCAAGGCAAATCAGGATCCTATCTTGATTGCTGCTGGTGCCCACAACTACCTCTATCAGGACTTTCCAAAGAGGTTTGTCTGATACAAGATTGAAGCTATATGGAAGGTTAGGCAACAGAGCAAGGTCATTGGTTGCATGTACTCTATTCCTGTTTCTGCTGGAGAGGCTTTCTATCTTTGTCTATTGCTTACTGTGGTCAAAGGTAAGGCTACTCATGTTTAAAAGCTTGTTAATCACTGATTTTCTCTAGGTGCTACCTCATATGAAGATCTTCGTACTGTTGATGGTCATCTTCATGTGTCCTTCAAGGAGACATGTCATGCTCATGGTCTTCTCCAAGATGACAGAGAGTGGCTATTATGTCTTCAAGAGGCTGCTCACTTTAGAATGGGTTCTCATCTGTGCCATCTGTTTGTTGTCATCCTCATTCATTGCTCTCCTATGGATCCTTATCATCTCTGGGAAGCTACAAAACAGAGTCTTTGTGATGATCTTCACTACCAGCTTACCCATCACCATCATATCCCAGATCCCACCCAAGATCAGATCTATGAGTATGGTCTCTATCTCATTGCTCAGAATCTTAGAAAGCATGAAAAGTGCTTGCAGAACTATGCAAATATGCCTTTGCCACAGGGAAACTGGGCCAATCAGGAGGAAAACCAGATGATCAATGATCAAAGAGCTTATGATAGAGAGGAGCTACAAGATTTTGTTCAAAGGGGACTGGCTACTTTGAATCCACAGCAGACTGCTCTTTACCATGCAGTCATGGACAGTGTTACTCAAGCTCAAGGGTCTACCTTCTTTCTTCATAGTGGTGGTGGATGTGGCAAGACTTATCTGTCCAAGCTCATTGCTTCTGCTATTTGTGCTGCTATGTGTATGCAATGCCTGATCTCTCAGAGTGTCCTCAAAGGCAACACTAAGTCCTGTAGAAGTCCTGGTAGAGTCTCAGTGGAACTGTCACACTGGAGTGAGACTAGACACTGCATATGATTGCGCAGATTTAGCTGGGGATACATAAGCCACATAGGGCAGGTATATAAGATATACAATAGGGGATGCAAAAGTAAGACTATGCATCAATCCTATGGTGTAATACAGACAACTCATGGTGTAAGCGAATGTGGAGAAGATATGGAAATACTAGATCCAGACAGTGGATTGAAGGAAGGGTTAAGGGTCCATATGAAAGGGGAAGTATGAAATAGCTGACATGAGATACTGTACCAATGTGGCTAGAAGTCTAAATAGAAGCCAGGAGATGAGGGCAGATCAATAAGTCCAGAATGGAAGGAAGTGAGTAAAAGGACTTGTCGCACAGCAACTCATAGTCCTCTGGGAATAGGATCCTCAGGCAATCCTCTGGAAGTTCATCGGTATCAGCGTCTGTTAGGGTACTTGTAACATTACCCCCATTTTTACAATGAAGTTCCTTTTCATCACACAAAATCCCTGTTTGTGGAGTCTCCATCGTTGTAGATGATGTTGTCATCATTGTTCTCATTGAAGTGGTGACAGTTGGCTGACCCATGTCCGGGCTCTCTGCAAGATGAACACTGGTTGTGAGGACAATCTCTTTGAATATGACCCAGGGCAAACTCAGAGCAGAAAGGACACCTATAAGTGGGGCAGTTAGGTCGGAGGTGAGTCCAGGCTCCACACTCATAACACGCCAATCGGGAGTTGTGTTTGGAAAGGGAGGAGGTGGGGGTTTTGGGTGGTGGGATCAGAATTGGCCTCTGTGATCTCAAAGAGAAAGGGGAGCTGATTTTGAAGATGACTTGTCATGTCTTCTTTCCTTTCTTCCGGGGAGGTAGGGAAGACTGGGGAGGAACACTTTCATCACCTTCCATGACACCTTAAGGGCTTTCTTCTCTGAGGGTTTGGGATATGGCAGTAATGGCCATGTCCTCAGTGACCTGTAGTACTTCTCTTCTGACCCTTTGTTCTGCAACTGTGATCCCCCAAAGGATTGGTCCATGGGCTTTGATAAGAGGGGGATTGCAGATCATCCTGGTCTCACCAAGCTGTTCGATAAGCAGTCTGTTACTGGGAGAGGAATTGTATGTCTTGTCAAAGGGGGTGTTGTGGTAGTATTCATTGGCCTGGGGGGAAGTAAGGAAGAGGAGAATGGGGCAAAGGTAGGGGGCAAGCAAGGGTTAGGGAAAGGTGTTGATAATTCTGGATATCCCCACATCACAGAGGAGTTGGAGTGCCTGAGCCCTGGACTCCATGAGGGTGTGTTCGATGGCATAATCGAATGATTCAGAGGGTGTCGATGTTCAGTTTCTTTCACAGTTGAGTCATACTGTGATGAAGGTGTGGTGGAATAGGGCCAGGATGGGGCTGAGGATGGGGCTTCAACATATAGGGGGTAGGAGGTGAGGAGGTGGAATAATCCTGGGCATTCCAGGATGGTGACCAGAAGGGTATTATGCTGGGGGGTGGGGAGTCTATGGAGGCAGATGGTTGATAAGTCCAGGGCGAAACGGCCACTGTTGAGAGGGAGTTCAGGTGAGGGGAGTAGTCTGGGGACTTCATGGTAAGATCCAAGTGAATGTTCAGAGGTAGGGATGGATGGGGACATGTTGATGGGGCTTAGAGATTTCTGGAGCGTTTATAAACCTCAAAGAGTTCCAAGGTGTTACCTAGATTGGCCTCCTTCTCCCAGGTGTCATCGCCAGATCCATACCCTTTCCATCTGATCTGAAACTGCTTTTGGCTGGTCCATTCTCTATGGGCAATGATCTTATCAATTTTCCACTCCTCTTCTCCATCCACTAGTTCCGAGGGGGGTTTTACAAAGTTAGGACTGTGTTCCCATGTTTCAGAGAAGGGGGAGAGTAATCCGGCATGGAATACATTGTGGATCTTCCATGTAGGGGGAAGTTGGAGTTGATAGGAAACCAGAGAGAGTACCTTCTCAATCTCAAAAGGGCCTTCTCTCTTGGGGGTGAGTTTTCGGGTAGGATAGGAGATTTTCAGGTTGGTTGCTTCGAGCCATACCTTGTCTCCAACTTTCCAGGGTGAGAATGAGGACTTCTTTCATCTTTTTATAAACATCCTGCTCTGATCATGGGCTGCTAGCGCTTCTTTCCATGCCTCTTCTAATTGGGAAAGTCTGTTTTCCAATTCAGGAATGAAGGTCTTTCCGATTGATGGGTAGGCTTAGAGTTGGTAACCTAAGATTAATTCAAACAGAGATTTCTGAGTTACAGAGTGGATGGCAGCATTATGATGGAATTTGGCCAGGGGAAGTAATGAGGCCCATTGATCCAGTGATCTGTTGCAGAAGATCTGAAGATAGGTTTCTAATTCTTGATTCATCTGTTCTGTTTCACTATTGGTTTGAGGATGGTAAGCCGATGACAAGGTGACGTCATATTGGAGGAGTCGAGCTAGTTCTCTAGTGAAGACTGAGGCAAATTGGGAACCTCTGTCCAAGATGACTCTGTCATGTAAGCCAAAAGAGTTGAGCAATTCCCATTGCATCAATAGATTTTGAACAAGGGCAGAAAATTACCCCTTTCGAAAGACTGTGGTCAACCACAACCATTATACAATCAAGACCATTAACTGGAGGGAGACCCGAGATGAGATCAATCGAGACTTGCTGAAATGGGCAGGTCGCTGTAGATCTAAGTGGGGAGAGCAGAGGGGTTGTTGGATGTGTATTGACCTTATTTGCTTGGCAAGTGGTGCATCCTGCGATGAATCGTCACAGGAAGGTGGACATACCTGTCCTTTTCTAAGGCCGCAAGGGTTCTGAAGTGTCCTATGTGTCTGGTTGCCTGAGAGTAATGCAGCTCTTGAACTAGGTTTTGTCATGCTTCTTCAGGGATGTATAGTCATCCTTGAAAGTGAAGTTCTTTGTTGGAGAATGTCCAGTCTGTCGTCTTGATTCTGGGGAGGGGGGGAATGTCTTCATACATCTTTTTAAGTGCTGTGAGAACAAATGGGTCCTCAGGGGTGGAATGAGAGATTTTGTCTGCCAAGGCAACATCTAGGATTCGGCAGAACAGGTCATCAGGTAGGAGGACAATATCAGAGTTGTCTTCTTCAGTGGCTACTTCATCTCTTCTAGAAGAGAGCATTTCTGGGGATGTGAGTAAAGGACAAATCAAAGTCCTGGAGAAACATCTGCCATCTGGCATGCCACCTAAAGAGCTTATGGGGGGCTTGGAAGTAAGTCAGGTTCTTGTGATCTGTAAGGATCTGGACCACATGTTTTGCTCCTAGAAGATGATGTCTCCAATCTTTGAGGGTGTGAATGACTGCTAGGAGTTCCCTGTTATAGATGTCATAATTTCTCTCCATGCTGGAAAGAGTTCCTGATCAGTAGGTGCATGGGTGCATATCCCCATTTCTGTCTTTCTGCATGAGGACTCCTCCCATGGCTGATAGAGATGTGTCAGTCATGACATAGTATGGGAGGTCGGGGTTGGGTTGGCGCAGTACTGGAGAGGATGAGAAGATCTGTTTCATATCTTTGAATGTTTTTTGCTCTTCTTTGCTTCAGACCCAGGGGTTTTCTTTGTGAGTCAACTTGTTCAAGGGGTTTACTTGTCTGGCAAAGTTCAATATAAACCTTTGATAGAAGTTACAGAATCCTAAGAAAGACCTGACTGCTTTTACCGAAGTAGGAGGTTTCCATTCATTGATGGCTTTTAGTTTGGTGGCATCCATTGCCAGTTCTCCTGGCCTAACTGTTAGGCCAAGATAGTCCATGGTAGAGGAGTTGAAGGTGCATTTTTGTAGCTTGCATCTGAGTTCTAGGTTCCTTAGTCTTTCCAAGACTTTGAGTGTTTTCTCCTGATGTTCTCTGATATCTGAGGTGTGTACCACCAGGTTGTCCATGTAGATGATCAGCTGTCCCTTGGCTAGGTAATCTGCGAAGGCATCATTCATAAATGCCTGGAAGGTTGCAGGTGAGTTACACAGGCCGAAGAACATGACTGTTGGTTCGAACAGTCCATAGGGGGTTATAAAGGCTGCCTTCCACCGATCTTCAGGTACTATCTGGATGTTGTGGTAACCCCATTGAATGTCCATCTTGGTGAAGAGGGAGGAGTTTCTGATCTGTTCCATGATAGATTGGATGTTTGGCAATGGGTAGGTGTTCTTTACAGTGTGTTTGTTAAGATATCTGTAATCTTGACAGGGGTGCAATTTCCCATCTTTCTTATCAATGAAGAAGAAGGGGGCTACTTGGGGGGATTGCAACAGCTTGATTCTTCCATTAGCCAAGTTTTCTTCCATGAACTTTTTGCATGCCTCCTGCTCTGGGAGTGACAGGGGATAGGCTTTGGCTCTTTTTGAAATAAAGGTTTCCTGGAGTTTGAGGGTATGGTCGTAGGATTGGGATGGGGGAAGGACATTGGGGGGGTTTTCTTTGAATACATCAGCATATGCTTGATATGCATCAGGGAGTTTCTTTTTTTCCACATTCTTTGCTATCTCTAGCTCAGTGGAGAGAGTAGTTTTCATGACATATTCCATGTCGGTCTCATATCGGTCGCAATTGTTACGAATCCTAGTCACTGGGATCTATTATTTGCCCTAGGAGGGAGTCGAACTCTCAACCTACCCTTTATGGCAAGATGTTCTCACACCAAGGAGAACAGGACTTGTCGTTTCAACTCTTAAAGT
>JBBPML010000553.1:0-13584 GCA_038090275.1 Austroboletus novae-zelandiae
TTCCTGGCCAGCTATGCTGGAGCATACTCAGGATCCACACTCTCCAACTTTGTCACTGGCCTGCAAGCTTGGCATCTCCTACATGGCAGACCGTGGGTGATCAATGATGATGAAGCATGCTTACTAGTAGAAGATGCCACAAGGCTCGCCCCACCAGCTTCCAAATGACCCCAGCATGTACCCTTCGAGCGAGACACCTTCATCACATACCTCAATATCAACTTCCCCTGCGATGCCACCATCCT
The DNA here is from genome assembly GCA_038090275.1 of Austroboletus novae-zelandiae. Taxonomy (NCBI): domain Eukaryota; kingdom Fungi; phylum Basidiomycota; class Agaricomycetes; order Boletales; family Boletaceae; genus Austroboletus; species Austroboletus novae-zelandiae. The sequence continues at coordinate 246 of JBBPML010000553.1, forward strand.
TGCTTGCATGCTTGTCACCTTTTACACAGTACCATGTCTGGGCAAGCTTCCAAACGACCCCAGCATGTACCCTTCGAGCGAGACACCTTCATCACATACCTCAATATCAACTTCCCCTGCAATGCCACCATCCTTGCTTGCATGCTTGTCACCTTTTACACAGTACCATGCCTGGGCAAGTTCACAGTGCCAGCACTGAAGAAATTCACCCCCAAATCTCACATCATGTGCAAAGGCTGCAAGGAAACCTCAAACCACGAAAGCCTTGATGTCATCATCTTCAGCCTTCCTGCTACTAAGTGTGCGCCACGGGGTGAAGACACACATTGTGCCCCCTCTGCCCATCTCACCAATCCCCTGTATTGATTGAGAAACCATTTCCAGATCAATGACCCAGGGGAGGAGGATCACCTCTTCATGTGGTGTCACCTGAAAGGCCTGCAGCCGCTCACCAAAACTGAAGTCCTCAACCACATAAATGACATCGTCACCATACATGGCCTACCGAGTGTCGAGGGGCACAGCTTAAGGATTGGAGGTATTCTCCATTACTTGCTCTGAGGCATTCCATTCAACATAGTGAAAATGATGGGCCACTGGTTGGGAGAATCCTTCACCCTATACCTCAGGCATCATGCCCTCATCCTCACGCCATATCTACATGAGAACTCAGACACAGCCACCCAGCTCAGTCACATCACCATGGCTCCCATTTGCTAAGGTATGCCTTCTCCTTTCTCTAGGGCTGAGCAATGCTGCATGCATCATAGGCTCCTTACTGGTGGGTACACAGCTTGCTCAAGCCTTAGGTAGTGCTTCAGGCTGGAAAGCCCTTCGGGCTTTTGCCCACACACACATAGCAGTAATTTCCCCTTAGTACATCACACCGTGTACCTAGCCACACCCTTTCCTTCTCATCCCGAACTTAAGCTATCGAAATTCATGGACTGCATACATGAAGGTCTAAACAACGCCCATCACATCTCTTCCTCTGTTGTCCCCAAGACCACCATATGGTGCAATGCATATGTTACCATGATGAGCAGGTTGCAGAAGATGATGGGGATAGCAGCCTAAAAAGAATAAGCATAATGGTTCAATGCTGTCAGACTTCAGAGACTCACTTCAGCATGAAATCCAATCAACATTGCTGTGTGGATGTTCAAAATTTTGCACTACAACAACTTGTAGCCTGACCTTTGCACTGCACATAACACCATTCCCACCCTCTCTGTTGAGTTTTTGGAGTACTGCATTATACTGATGGCAAGAACATTGCAGATTCATCATCCATAGCTATAGTGGGATGCAAAACTATTGCAATGCCTAATCCTAATTCGGTGCGTGAAGTGCCCTGCAAACATCTGTGGGAATTTCACTTTGCTTTGGTGAAAACAAATAAAGTACTAATCCTTGGCTACAACTTTGTCCCCAAGGTCATGTGATTTGGTTCACACACTATCAAGATACATCCATTTCAAAACAACAATACCATTGCAATAGTTTTGCATCTTTCCTTGAGAACATTGAAATTAAGTGACATTTGGTTATATTTGGCCATACAAATAAATATACACATACTAGGATCATGTCTGAGTTTAAAATAGTTCACATGCATCTTTGCTTCCAACCACAGCCATCATGAGATCCATCACTCCTACTCAAAAACAGACTATTCTCTCTATGCTTGATGCTGGCCAATCTGCCAACTCTATTGCATCTGCTACTGGTCTTCATCTGTCTACCATATCCAGAATATGCTCCAAAGAGTGTTCTGAGCTTCAGAAAGCTGCTGGAGATTGTTCATCCAAGCTTTCCTCTGCCAATATCTGACATGCTATTTATTTTATCTCCTCTGGAAAGGCAGAAAATGCAGTTCAGGTGATCAAGGCACTCACCAATATAGTCAACCAGCCTTTCTCTGCTTCTACAGTGTGCAGACACTTGAAGAAGACAGGGATGAAAGCTGTGGTCAAGTCAAAACACCCTCTTCTTTCAGTCAAGCATCGCAAGGCTTATCTGGACTTTGCTTATGCTCATAAGGATTGGACTCTGGAGAACTGGAAGAAGGTAGTATGGTCTGATGAGACCAAAATCAATTGCCTAGGGTCAGATTGGCACAAGTGGGTATGGAAAAAGGCAGAGAAGGGACTCAATGATAGGCTAGTGGAAGGTACAGTCAAGTTTGGAGAAGGTTCTTTGATGATGTGGGGATGTATGACTTGGCAGGGAGTTGGCTATGCTGTCAAGATTGATGGAAGGATGGATGGAGACTTTTACCTTCAGATTTTGAAGGATGAACTGCTGAACTCTTTGCAGTTTTATGGTCTTGATCCTCCTGACATCATTTTTCAGCAGGACAATGACCCCAAGCACACTTGCAAGAAGATGAAGAATTGGCTTCAAGAGCAGGATTTTCAGACTATGGCATGGGCTGCACAGTCTCCTGACCTAAACCCTATTGAGCATCTCTGGGGTTATCTCAAAAGGAGACTGGCAGATTATGAAACCTCTCCTAAGGGGATTCATGAATTATGGGAGAGAATTCAGGTTGATTAGGAGGGGATAGCAGTTGAGGAGTATCAGAAGTTGATAAAGAGCATGTCTAGAAGGATTAAAGCAGTCATCAAGGCAAAGGAAGGATATACCAAGTACTAATATACCCAAGATATGAAAAGGTGCAAAACTATTGCAATGGTATTGTTGTTTTGAAATGAATGTATCTTGATGGTGTGTAAATCAAATCACATGACCTTGGGGACAAAGTTGTAGCCAAGGATTAGTACTTTATTTGTTTTCACCAAAGCAAAGTGAAATTCCCACAGGTATTTGTGGGGTGCTTTGCGCCCCAAATTAGGATTAGGTATTGCAATAGTTTTGCACCCCACTGTACCAGCAGAATCGAGTTTGATGTTGCCCATAACCTGACAAATGCTTTACTTCGAAATTTGAACTTTCAGAAGACTTTGGATCCATTTCCTGTCACTGTGTCTGGGAATTGTAGGTGTTCTTGTGATATTGGTGGTCAAATGCCCATCAGATGGAGCTGGGTAAACAATGCCCATTTCCTCTGGAATGTGTACAGTAGAACTTCTCATAATGCATGGTGTTGGGTGGTCATGATTGGGCAAAATTTACCATGCATTAGTGGCATTATGTGTTGTACTGTACTATGCATGGCCCCTGCCACCCAGTTGGGCGGAGCCATAATCCTAAATTATTCCATGCACTGTGAGAATTATGCATGGCAAGGGGATGCATTATGAGAAGTTGTACTGTAGTATCTTCATCTCACTGGCAGCTTGTAACTTGAACACATACATGGGCAACATTTGATCCAAGGCCACACCACATAGCTGGATTTTGAAACCCTTGTGTTCAATTTTGGGAGCGATACTGTCATCCATCCATCTGAAATGACGTGGACACATATTTACTCACTCTCACTTGTTGGGTTCATGACCCAGATGTCTTCATTGTCTGGATCTTTGAAACGTCTCTTTGACCAGTGGGAAGAACCACCTCTACTCTGCTCAGATTTCTCAGAACTGTGACAATGAAGCATTTTACGACAACTTGCTAAGAAATGGAATCCTCAAGACAAGAAGAGACTTGTTGGAAGGGGAAAGTTGTCTATGCAAATTCCAAAGGATAATAAGAACAAGTGGCTCATCATCATCATGAGTCTTGATGCATGTAACAAGTATATCATGTTGCATTTATGATGATCACCCTCATGTTTCAGTGTCCCAGATACAACAATTACTGGCAGGAGCTCAGCAGCATCAAAACAGGCCATGGATATGAATTATCCTTCGTTCCGCAATATACTATATCTGAAACACTCTAAAGCATAGCGTAATAAAGAAACAGAGGAGTGGTCACATCGACCCTTAGCGGACTGTAAGACGAGAAGAGGAAATCTCCAAGTCTTCAAAGCTGAGGGGACAGCTCTGAGACCCGAAGGTTTATATAGGCAAATACTTTATATGTACATGTGATGGTAAATACCATAAGGGGAGTAGTCCATTGTGATAAGAGAGACATATGCCATAGATTAAGATAAGAGGTGGTTATGCCATAGGTTAGATGAGCATAGGTCAAGTCTAGACATAGGGCATGAGGTGTGGGATCATAAATAGGGAGATAAGGGTCTAGCCCCTTTGCATGTGATGTGTCATGTGCTGTGTGCATGTGACGGGGTCTAGGCTGCTTCATAAGCAGTCATGTGACAGGAGTGAGACAAGCTGTCGCAAGTCAAGTCCACCTTGGTGTGGGAATAAGATACTATAAGTGTCTGGTCGAGGGTTCGAACCAGCGTTAAGGAGAAATAAAAGAATGAAAATATATGATCGTAACAATGTGCATGCCTACATGTGGTGGCTGCCATCCGCAGTTGTGCATAGCTTTGATTATGGGGACCATGGCTTGGCCAAACTGTTCCATGGTGAGGTTCTCATCCTGTGTTGAGTCACACTTGTCTTTTGCAAATGCAGACGGTATGAAGCTGTGGGTCCCATCACTGTTGCCCAAAGCTATCAGGGAAAGAGAGTTGTTGTCGACGGCATAGGTGAGTGACCACTTTGCAGTGTGCAAGCCCTTGATTGTGAAGTACCACAATTCACAGAAGTGGCCTGATTTGAGTTTGTGGGTCACCACAAGGGAGGGGAGTGCAGAAGGTAGGTCCAAGACAGGTCAGTTTGGGATGGGAGCATACTTGGATTTGCATTTCTTGCAGTCATCCTTAACTATCTGCACTCTCTCCTCTTCACAGTCTATGTGGCTCTGCTCCACCACAACTCTAGCAACCTCTGTGGCAGCAGCGATGTCTTCTTGCTGTTGTTGCCATTCAGCTCTTGCAGCTTGGTTGTGCAAAGTCCACTGGCAGCACAAGGCCTCTACGGCCTGCTCTGGGTCGAGGCCTAGGTCCATGAACACAAGTTGTTCGCCTTCAAATGCGGGAGAAGCAAAGTTGGGCATGGCTAAGTCGTTGGGGTTTTCCATGATGACTGACACAAAGGGTGACTATTCAGGTGGTCGTCTCAGGATGCGAGCAGGTGTGAGTAGTGGCTAAGGAGAGAGAAATGAAGAAGCGAGTGCAAGGATGAGCTGTAGCACACGAAGGAGAAGTGCGATGTGGCAGCAAGAGGAAAGTGCTGCGCCACTTCGCCCACTCATGCACGGACTAAACTCTAGGAAGTCACGTGCCGCGACTGCCTAGACCGCCAATTGCCTTTTTGGGTTATGTAAGCGGGGCAAATTTCCTTCCCACCGTGACTGTCAGGTAGCGCCTATTTTCTCGACTCTCAACATTTCGTTCGTCCAGCGTCAGTCGAGATACTTCAAGGTATCTGTGAGCTACAAGAGGCTCACGATGTCGCGCGATCGTCGACGATGGGAGGAGCCTGCTTCGTCCTACCGGTCGGGATCCTATGACCGTGGCTACTATGGTGGCGAGTACAGCAGGCCCACCGAACCTCCTACACGAGGCTTCAACTATTGGCGGGACGAATCCGCGATGCCTGTTTCCTACACCCCTCGGCGTTCATACCACACGCAGGAGAGTTACAACGAGCAGTGGCGATGCGACGATCGCCAACAGTACGCCCAAGGTCTTCACAGAGGACGACGTGACTTTGGGCCTGGTCGCTATGTGGACGATCGGCCAACGTGGCGGGACCGAAGCCCTCCTTACCAACCTGCTTTTCGCCAACGCCACCCCGAATATACCGCGCCACCCCACGCACGCCCAACCCCGCACGCAGCAGATCCTACGGAACCCAGGCCATCCTTACCACCACCACCCGCTCCGCCAGATACGTCCCGGAAGTCTCCTTCGTCAGACAAGTCCAGTCAGTCGCTCAAACCAAGCACTGAATACCTTGAAGTTTCGCGGGAGCCGTCCATGTTATTGAGGGATTCTGTATCGAGAAAACTCGTCGTTCTTGATCTCAATGGCTCCCTCCTCGTCCGTGCCGCTCGTTCTCGTTCTGGACCGCGGTTGCGCGCTGTGCGACCACGTCCTTATGTGCAGTCCTTCCGCGACTATCTATTTTGTCCCGAGACAAAGGAGTGGTTGGATACGATGGTGTGGTCGTCCGCGCAACCGCATAGCGTCAACGATATGGTGGACAAGGTGTTTGGGACCACCAAGGGCGGGTTGAAGGCAGTCTGGAATCGAAAAAGCCTCGGGTTATCGGAAGCCGAGTACCGTGAGTGGTTGTGTTTGACGAGCGATGGGATGGCTGTCATGCGCTACGTTCTAGACCAGAAGACGCTCACCACCAAAGACCTCACTAAGCCTTGGATGTTGTTTGCGTCGGCTCCAGCGACGCCCGAACATCAATCTACGCTCACTCATCAAGCTACCCATTCGGCGCAGACCACGCTTCTGCTCGACGACTCCCCTCACAAGGCTGCCCTTCAGCCTTATAATCACGTGTGCATACCAGAGTACGACAACGCCAGGAGACAGCGGGATCTGCAATCGTTGTTGGCTGCGGATGAGCCAGAGAAGAGTAAGCGAAATAAGAAAGCAAAAAAGAAGCGGGTCGAGACGGTTACTTGCTCTACAGATCAACCGATTCCTGGGTCTTCCCCTTCCGTTCAACCGTCCGAGGATGCAGAAGAAGAACCCTGCGATGCGATCTTGCTGGCGGTCATCGGGATCCTCGATGCTGTAAAGCTGCAGAGCAACGTTGCCGGATGGATTCGCACAGGTAGTTTATGGGCTACGCAGGAGAGGTTGGGGAACGTGGGTACGTCAACTGCCATCTCGGATGTGGCCGTACCCACGGGCAACGATGCGAGTTGTACCTCCGATCCGGCGATGACGCCCGATGTGCAGACCAAAATATGGTTTGATGATTCGTCGGTGGTGGCATACTGGGTCGCGCAAGGTCGAAGAGCCTTGGCTGAGCTGGGCATCCAGGTCGTGCATGGAGTATCGGCGTAGATGCTGTGGAAGATGATCGACTTCGTTAATGGTATGGTTCCAAGATAGTAAATGAAATTATACCATCTTTGACACTTTTATCGACAAAGGACGAGGTTGAGGACAGGTACGCCCTTCTTGCCAGGAGACATTTCCCTCTGCAGTTTTGTGTCGTATGAACCTTGCAAGAGAGACTCGGTTGAAAGTGTAAGTTGTTTGTACCTGCAGCGCGTGTCAAGATCCGTTAATCTCAAGTTTGACAGAGCGACGTTTGATCCTCTGTCCGAGCCCGATCTCTCGAAAACGACTTGAGTAAACCGATAAGCGATGCGGAGTGAAACTGACAGCTATGATGCATGCGTATACTGACCCTCGCGAGTTTGTTTGTTCTGAGGATATAATTCAAACACCACCGCACTCTGGACACGCTTGAACGACTGGACCCGTGTATGCGATGTGAAAGTGCAACTACAAGTACAAGTAACTAATCGAAGCAATGATGTGGACAACCTGCTGGTAATGTATGCACTTTGCGACGCGAAAGTTTTTAGGTGGACGAAATCGAGTTTTCTCACCATAGGATCGGTGGCTGACCAGTCCAGAAGCGACTAAAAAGGTCATATAAGAAACGAAACTAAGCTGGAGGGTGGGATGACTGGTGCGTCCAAAGTGGCTGATACTATTTGCAGTTGAAGTGCGCGGCTATGCCGAGACATTCTTTGTGAACCCTGGGGTCAGACCAAGTCACGTTTGTAATATTCGGAACCCGCCCTCAACTTGTCAAACCGATGTCGATCTATGCGCGTCTCATTTGGTTCGTGGTTACGCTCTGGATGCCCTTGAACAACGTTACAAACGGGCAAAACCTGACCGATGCACAAATTTCTCTCGTTGATCAACGGCTTGCCGAGGGTGCGACCCACAGGTGAGTCTGTCCTCTTTCAAATAGGGGTAAACGTTCCCTGATCATTGTTCCCAAAAGCTGGGAGTACGGCACGCGTTCCCAAGTCCTCTTGGAGTACAACGCGCCGAGTTACTCCGTCTTTTCTTCCTCGCTCGTTCCCCCGCCGCCGCAGGTCCCTGCTGACTTGAACAGCGCATTGAGCGACGTGTTTGCCATTGCGCATATGATCGTTGCGAACCGCTCCGTCTCGAATGGACGTGTCGTTGGCCCGCAGCCGCTCATGCAGGACGGGAGTGCAGGGGATCCGGCAAGCATCGGTGTCGCGGTGCTGCTCGCCAACTGGACCGGACAAGGAGCGTCCGACGGATTGGATTATGCCGGCGCTGCCCAAGACCAGCTCGATTATCTATTTTCGAAAGCACCCAGAACGCACGATGGCGCCATCTCTCATCGCATGGAACAGGTACAATTATGGTGAGTGCGCCTAAAAATTTTTCATCGCGTGGCCGCTAGACGTCGTCGTCGTTCGCAGGAGTGACTCTGTGTATATGGTGCCCCCCTTTCTGGCCTACTATGGCGTCGTCACTGGAAATCGGTCACTCTTGGTGGAAGCGTACGCTCAGATTGGGCTGTACCGCAAGTACCTGCGAGACGGCAAGGCGCACAACCTGTGGCGACACGTTCAGCTCGGATCCCACGGCACGGACAACGGGCACTGGTCCACGGGTTCGCTTCGTCGAATTCTTCCCTCGCACGTGTTGATGGGTCTGATTCAGGTAACGCGTGGGCGGCAGCGGGCATGGTCCGCGTCCTCGCGACGATTCAAAAGTCCGGGTACGCTGATTCGCTCCAGGGGCAACAACGTGACCTCGTACAGTGGGTCCGAGAAATCCACGATGGCATGTACCGGCACGTCGTACGTTCTATTTATTTATTTTCCCGCCATTCGCCTCGGCGGGCTGACGGATGAAAAAATAAAATACCTACCACCGCAGGACCCAGCGAGCGGTTTGTTTCGCAACTATGCGGACGACGCGTCCGCTTTCCTAGACGCCTCTTCGACGGCGCTCCTCGCGAGCACCGTGTATCGCCTGTCCGTCCTGTCCGGCGTCCACGCGAACCTCGCACGGGCTGAGAGAGCGCGCACGGCGTTGTCTGCGGGCGGCGACGGTGCGGGGCTGCGATACTTTACGGCGCAAGGCTGGCTGACGCCCGTCGTGGATCCGTATGCGTACGGAAAGGAGGGTGCGGAGAGCTCCGAGGGCCAGGCGTTCGTGGTCGCTATGCAGGCTGCGTGGCGGGAGTGGGTCGCCGAGGGCGCGCAGGGGGCGGGTGTGTCTGTACGTCATACGTTCCCTGGCGGGCGCGCGTTGGTGGTGTCGTGGGTCGTTGTAGGCGTGCTCTGGTTTGCGGACTAACACGAGAAGTAAGGCATGGAAAAATAGAGTAAATATAGGCGTGAATGATGACCTGCGTACTTATATGTATGCTCGACGTATGTACATATGTAAACGTTGCGATTGGATAAATATTGCTTCTTCACTCTATGATCCATTCATCGTGCACGAAACGGAAATCTTTGTCACTGATGTTTACTTATCTTGGGCCGAAAGATGGCCGCCGTTGCATTGAAAGTAGTATCCCCATTCCATCAATGTACAGAGTGAGTACAAACAAGGTAAATTTCCTCGTGCGGGATCATGGAAGATGTCTAGAGTTATCACATTTCTGTCCGAAACAATTGACTCACTGAAGCATTCGAAGAGGGACATCGTATCTGACGTGATATGACTCAAGAACTCGACTACGGGGTTAGCGACGAGCAGGCTACTTGCGGCTGAGGCTCTGAAACAAGCGACGAATTGCAAACTCATGAGCAGGAGCAGGAACCACACGCCGCAATAGTAACAAGACACTATACACAAACTCGGGCGAGTGAGAAAGTGAGCCAATAAGATACAACACCGCAGAATGTACGGCGAAATGTCCCGGTCCGATTCATTACATATAATCCTCTTCATCCATGTCGTCAAAGGGCAAGTGCGCCGCGACAAGAGCCCGTGCCTCCCCCTCGAACGCGGCCAATCCAATCTCCTTCATCTTTTTGCTGCGTGCCATGGCCTCCGCGTAGTGCTCGGCGGGCACCCAGTCCTCCTGCCCGACGCCGATATTTTCCCGCCACACCTCTAGATACCCGTCCGATTCTCTCTGCGTTGCATCCAGCTCCATCGTTTTGCGCACGTCATCGGGGCCGTCGAATACGATAGGACATGGTAGGGACCCCCCCGCGAGCGCTTCCCAGTTCTCCGTTGCTTGTATCAGCGCAACCTTCAGATCGAGAGTTTCGCCCTCCCAAGGGGCACGAGCGCAGCGGAAAAGGCGGCGACGGAGCATGCCCACGGGGTCGATTAATGCCGCGTAATGAAGTATGTTGTACTTTTTCGTGTTTTCGACGTAGTGGTAATGAAAGAGGCGGCGACGGTAGAGTTCCATCTCGTCCCAGTCGTCCAAGTTCTCCGGCAGCGTAGGCAGCGTCATGAGTTCCCAGCCTGCGTCATCAAAGTTCCGTAGCCGTGGGGGTATACCGGCATGGAGAGACAGGGGTAGGATTGGGGTGTGTTGCCAGTCGATTAGGCCGACGATGACGTACGAGTTAGTGTCGGGCGACCAGGAAACGACGATGTTGCTCGGCCGGAGGTCGGGATGGCGGATGCAGAAATGGTCAGGAACCGAGTTCTTAGCGACCAGCGACGGTGCGATGCGGAGATAACGGTCCAGGTTTTCGAGATGGTCGGACGGCTGCTGCTCCTTGTACCCATAAGCTTCCCTCCTCATGCGCTGGAGTGGAAACAGCGGACGACCGAACCGCCGTAAGTAAGCTTGTTCCTTTTTGGCTCCCCATACGAGAGCTGCTTTGGCATCTGCGTCTATAGTCATCAGTTAGTTTATTCAATGGAGCACTAAAAAAGGCAGGGAGCGGCCTACACGGCCTTCGATCTACGTCGAGCTGCGACCTCCGGCCATACCACAGAGACAGGGTTGTCTCTGGACCGACGCTGAAGCGCTTGTTCTTAAGTGCGATGCCTGGTCTAGTAAGCCCAGAGGCGCTCCCAGCTGCATTTGCCAGGTCTTCGGTAAAGTACAGGCTTCCGCCGGCCGGGAAAGCTATCAACATCATCTCCGACTCCAGTTCAGCAAGTTGGCGCAGGATAGAAATAATGTCCTCTTCCCCCAGGTCAGACAATGTCGGCCAAAGTAGTGCCTTCTATAAACTGCATCATAATATACTCGGTCCCCGCTGCGTTGTCCGGCGTAGGCGAGTATTGGTATACCTCCGGTGTAGGCAGCCCGACGGAACGGAGATAGGCCATGGTAGCCACTTCACTGGCAACTGCGAAATACTTGGGAGCTGTAGCCGGATAGGGGATACGCGCCACCATTCGGAAGCCATCGCGCATAGTAATGAGGAAGATGCGGTTGAACCCACCCTCGGCGAGTTTTTCTAAGTACATGATGTCGTCAGGACTGCGGTTAATGGACTCGGCTGCAATTCTGCATAGCCCATCGACGTTGAATTCACGTCTGCGCTCTGCGTGGCGAATCTTATCGTTGACGCTAAACAGATTAGATTACGGGTTAGACATATACGCCATAGAATAACACGCATACTAACATCCATCTTCCCGACGTATATTCGAAAAGGTCGCCATGAGGATGCGCCATAACGGAAAACGCGCGACGTGGCAGGCAACGGGTCGGGGTGGCGATGGGGCTCGAGGGAACATGAAATGAATGAGGTGAGTGATGACGGCGCAGAGACTGCGCTGCGGGTAGCCTTGCTCTCCAAAGACAGGACATGCCTGGTCTCCTCAGTTGTCGGAGTGCAACACCAGCTGTCACCACAACGGATGGATCCGAGACTGTCACGCGCAGAGTAGCCTCCTCGCACACCCAGCCCGTTCCCTGCCACACTCTCCCTCCGACTCCTGTCGTCGACACCTCTCAGGGCTCCGAGCGCGAGAGCATTTCACGAGCAACACAGAAGCAAGCATTAGCATAATAGACGAGAAACCAACGGTACACAGGAGCCGCGCGCCATAAAATCAATACAAACAAACAAACCATGCACCACGTGCACATCTTCATCGAGCAACCGCGTACTCACCAACTCCGCCACAATGTCATCGTTTCTCCGACGTACCGCACGTCGCGTCATCCAAAAACCGTTAAAGCCACGGCAGTTTCCAACAACCGGGTTTAAGGTTATTGAAAGCTCACAACTGGTCGAGGAGGAAAAGTGGGTGTGGTACCAGCCAGAGGAATTCTATCCGGTTCGCATAGGGGAAATATTCAAATCGCGGTACCAGGTCGTTGGAAAGCTTGGGTATGGCACACTCAGTACCGCCTGGCTATGCCGGAATCTGTTGTACGCTGCTCTCTGCGATCTCTTGCACAGCTCACTCGCGCATCCAGAGATCATAAATATGTCGCACTGAAGATTAGCACTCCCGACGCGCTCGAGGGCGAGCTTAGAGTTTTAAGACACTTGAGGACAATGAAGTCGAACCACCCTGGCTCATTGCTTGTTCGCCGGATGCTTGATGAGTTTGAACTCGACACCAAGAATGGTTTATTTCAATGTGTCGTGCACTCGCCTCTATCCATCTCTGCCAAGGCGTTCAGGAGCATGCTTCCTGACCGGTCATTACCCGTCAGCTTTCTGAAGCCTGTCCTCAGGCATCTCTTACTCAGCCTCGACTTCCTCCATTCAGAAGCCAAAGTGATACACACAGGTAAGTCTCGCGAAACTTCTATTCATCAAGGCCCTCAATTGTGGTTCATGTCTAAACAAGCCATCAGATGTCCAAGAAAACAATATACTTCTAGGGATGGACGTGAAAACAGCCAAACGCGATTTGGAAAACTTTGAAAAGGAAGAGCTTACCTCTCCTGGACCACGCAAAATCGATGGAGACCGAGTGATCTATACGTCGAGGGCACTTGTCCCTCGCATGTATAGCTACGGCCGCCCAGTTCTTTGTGACTTTGGCCAGGCCCGACTTGGAGAATATAACAAGTTGACAGATATCCAGCCGTATCAATATCGAGCACCGGAAGTAATCCTTAAGATCCCTTGGGATGAAAAGGTAGACATTTGGAGCGTGGGAGTGATGGTAAGCACCGCCGTATTCTAGGTAACTACAAGTCATGATAAATGCGTTGTAGATCTGGGACATGCTTGGGAACGGAAATCTGTTCAGAACTACTGGAGGACCGGAAAATGAGCGAGACAGCGTCTATCACCTCGCGCATATGATCGCTCTGCTTGGGCCAGTCCCGAAGGAGCTTCTTGAGCGGACGAAAGGGGATTGCGTACAAAATTGGTTTGATGAGAACGGTGTGTACGATTGACCCCTGTTTGTGCTGTTTATTCACGCATCTTGCGACAGGCAATTGGAGGGAGGCCGCGGAAGTTCCAAAAATAACTTTGGAAGATTCAG
>JBBPML010000554.1:0-13566 GCA_038090275.1 Austroboletus novae-zelandiae
TCGAGTCTCAGAGCTGTTCCCTCAGCTTTGAAGACTTGGAGATTTCCTCTTCTTGTCTTACATTCCTCTATGGGTCGAAGCGACCACTCAAGTTCATCTTTATTATGCTACGCTTTAGAGTGTTTCACTTCTTCAAAGCTACCACAACTCCGACACCACAGTCTCAGTTGCAAGAAGGATGCCTATGTCACTTCCATCGTTGCAACAAGTGCACGATCCCTGCTTTAGCAGTAAGTACTCAAGTCGACACATCTAGCCGTTCGAGGGGTACCCTGGGTCACGAAGACTGATATTAGGAAGTGTCCTGCTTTCTTTGCACCCACTGCAGCACACCGGCTTCCCACGGGCTTGTTGAAGTCCGAGGAGAAGGAGAAGGAGATCAGCCAAGGGTTAAGGCTGAAACGAGAGAAGTCGAGGACTGGCAGAACCAGCCCATCACACAAGAGCAGGAGCTTGAGCTCCGCTACCCGTCCACACCCTGCCTCGAGGCGCTAGACGACCTCAACCCCAATGACTCACTCAACCACCTCTTCCCCTGGGGAGAAGAGGCCGTCCAGTTAGTAGCAGAGGTACTGGTAGAAGTGGAAAGGAGAGAAAGGGAGATAAGAGAAGCAGAGGAGGAAGTACCGGCCCCTGCTCCCGCTCCACCCCGTGCATGCATCCCTTGCGGCAGAAGGGTTTACCAAGCAAGCTGAGACAAGCAACATCTCGAACGAGGGATCATTGATGGGCCTATACACTTCAGGCCCTATCTACGTACTCAAAGAAATCTCCGCCTGGTAGCACGAGGTTTACTGAAAATCTCCCCCTTTACCCACATCAAGTACTAGAAAAAATTTCATCATTCATTCCCTCCCTCACATTACGAAAAGCAGCCATCCTGAACCACTGGTTTGAGGAACAAGAGAAACAAGAAGCAGCGGCCTACAAACAAAGGCTACTCCAACTTTGGGAACTGCTACCCCACCCCCCCACTACCACAAACAATGTCGGGGTACCAACACCTTCTCGACCATGAGGGTAACCTCGACTGGAACCTCATGGCCAGCACAATTACCCGTCTCGAAGAAAGAGCGGACGAATTTCAAAGAGCAAAAGATGCCACTGCCCAGGTGGCAGAAGAGCTACGCGAGCAGCTAGAAGAGGCCAATGAAAGGGCCCAACTAGCCGATCAAAGGATACGGGAGATGATTGGTCTTCAACAATGGATGGGAACCTCTGGAGGTTCTCACAGAGCTACAGGGAGCTTTATCCCTGATGTGGCCAGCAGTGCCAAAGTAGAGATCTTCGCAGATCCAGGGTCCTATGACGGATCCAAAGCAAAGTTCAAAGAATGGTGGACAAAGATGAAGGCGTGGATAGAAGCAAATCCGCGCCACTTCGCGATCCGAAACCCAGTTGCAGGACAACCACTCTTGATTAATGGCCCTAACTGGGCATTCGTGGTGCTCTCCTGCCTAAAGGGGATAAAGGGGAGCTACTACGCAGAAATGGAGCTAAATAAACTCTCACAAGGAGCCTTATCTCTGGTAGACTGGGACACGCTGTGCGCAGACATCCAAGGGTTGTTCTGCCTGATGTTACAAAAAGATTGGGCTTTTCTCTTATCTTCGCTTACCTATTTAGCATGACTCATCCGCAGTATCCGCAGTTGTATTGCTACTGTTATCTCTGACTCGTTCCCCTTCTTCGCGATTCCATCGCATTCTATAGTCGAGTCATCCCTTTTACGCTCCGCTTCATTCTCTCTTGACTCGCCTATATAAACCCCTCGATACCCTTGATGTATTCCCCAAGTTAGACCTACCCGAATCTACCTTGTTCATCAATTCCTCTCGGGCCCTCCTGTCCTCGCCTCATTATCAAGCAGGCGTTCCCTTCATCCCTCGTCGTCGCACCCCCAAGTGACTCTCCCCATCCCTGCGTCACAACATACGTTGACCAGGTCAACAGCTCACGACATACTGTTGAGGCTGAGGATAGCAGATCGCCTGTCTATCAAACCCTTGCCACGTCAGCTGAATAGCGATGTTAACGTCCCCTCGCCCCTCGTCACTCAGGTCTACGCTTGAGCGTAACAAAAGGTCTAACTTGCTCTTCACTGGGCAAGCCTCGCCTTAGCCCACCATTCATCCCTATCGCCCCTTGAACCCTAGACCCTCTCTAGGCCCTCGTCGCTATCGCGAACCCTCTCTGTCCCCCTCAGAACACTCCTCGGCCTCGCAAGAAGAGGTACCCACTGACAACGATATCGTCGTATCCCCAGAAGATCACAAAGATCTTACCCTCGCCCACGCCCTCTCGTCCTCGTTGGTGATCCCACGAGCCCCCACACCCCCATCGCCCACACCGATCAGTAGATCGAACCCCTTCGCCCCACCGTCACCCATGTCTCACTCCACCCCCACCCCATCGTCGGTAAAACCTACCGAACTTTGCCTCGGAGTCCCCGAAGACTTCGATGGATCCTATGAGTGTGCCATGCCATGGTACTACTCAGTCATGGCCTACCTCATCGTCAATGGGGAGGTCTACAACACCGACCAAAAGAAGGTCACCTACACCCTCTCCTTCATGAAGAAAGGGTCAGCGCTCACCTGGGCCGATACCTATCGGCGAAAGGCTATAGACGCCGCCACCTTCGGAACTCTCGACGAGTTCACCAAAGCGTTCAAGGTCTCCTTCGAACGACACAATGTCTCGGACAACACCATCCACTGGCTGTCCACCCACCACTGCACGGCCTCGAAAGGCCAACCCCTCACCTCCGCCCTCAACATCTATATCGCGGACTTCCGCAACCATGTCGCCAACTCTGGCATCAAGGATGAGAACGTCCTCATCAATTTCTTTGCCAATGGCATCCCCGCCCCCCTCATGAAGCGAATTTTCGCTATGGATACCCCCCCCACCTCTATCGACTCTTGGTACAACAAAGCCGTACATTTCCAAACCCAATGGGAACGCGCCCAGGCCATCTCTGGCAAAAACCCAAAGACTGAGTACTGGTCTTACTCAAACTCCACCCCTCGCCCCAAAGACCCAAACGCCATGGACGTTGACGCGGTCACCACCCCTCGCCCCCCCAAACTCACCGACGAAGAGCGACAATGCTGCTTCAGAGAAGGCTGCTGCTTACGCTGCCGAAAGAAAGGCCATAACTCTAAGGCCTGCCCCACCTATACCTCTCCCCCCACCCCTCACACCTCCCGCATCGAAGAAGTCAAGGAAGAAGACGAATCGGTGCTCGGATTAAACAACATCGCCGCCCTCCCGGGTTTTTAGACGGAGGACCTCGTTCGACGCAAGGTTCCTCCTCCCCCTCCCCTAAATGTACGCATGTAAAAGTATCTACCCTGCCTGGAACAATGAAACTCCCCATTCAACTCATCGTTCCGTCACATACGTTCAAAGTCGTTGACACCACTGCCCTAATCGACTCCGGAGCTGACATCTCCTGTATTGATTGGGACTTCGTGCAAAAGCACAAACTCCCCACCACCCGCCTCCCCCGCCCCCTCAATGTCCGCAGCGTCACCCAAGACCCCACCGTCCAAGGAGGAGTCAAGTTCTCCACGGAACTCTTTATCCACATCGAAGGTCTCGCTCACAAAGTGACCTTCTATGTCATGAACTGTGGGACAACCAACATCATCCTCGGACTCCCCTGGCTCAAGGCCACCAACCCCTCCATCGACTGGTCTAACCAGACCATCTCCATTGCCGAATCCATGGATCAGTCGAAACTCCTCCACTCTCTTCACTCCACCGACGCCAAACGCCACGACTCCTACTTCCACTCCCTCCTCCCTAACGACTCCCCCGAAATCTGACATGTCAACGTTGCCCCCGACCACTGACACCTCCCCAGCTTCCTCAAGGATGAGTCCATCGAGGAATTCAGTACCGTCCCCATCCCCTACGCCACCGTAAACAGAGTCTTTTGTGGGGACTCTCGCTTCGTCATCTCCGGACCTGCCAATCTCATCGGCAAGGTCAACACCTCCACAGAACTCACTGCCAACGCCGAGAAAACGAAACCGAAACAGGTTTTGCCCTCTGAGTACTCAGACTACGCCTCAGTCTTTTCCAAAGAGGCCACCGAACACGTTCCCCCCTCTCGCCCCTACGACCACGAGATCAATCTCGATTCCTCCTTCACCCCCAAGATAGGAAAGGTATACCCCCTGTCCCCTGATGAACGGAAAGCTACCGAAACGTTCATCGAAGAGAACCTCGCCGCTGGGAAAATCTGCCCCTCCAAATCCCCCCAAGCCTCTCCGTTCTTCTTCATCAAAAAGAAAGACGGCGGCCTCTGCCCATGTCAGGACTACCGGTATCTGAACGAACACACCGTTCGAGACGCCTACCCCCTCCCCCTCATCTCCGACCTCATCGACAAGCTCAAAGACGCGAAGCTTTTTACCAAGTTTGACGTCCGATGGGGCTACAACAATGTTCGTATTAAAGATGGACATCAATGGAAGGCCGCCTTCGTCACCCACAAAGGCCTCTTCGAACCCACGGTTATATTCTTTGGACTAACCAACTCCCCAGCAACCTTTCAGCAGTTCATGAACGACTCGTTCCGAGACATGATTGCCGAAGGTTGGCTTGTCGTCTACATGGACGACCTCCTCATCTACTCCCCCACCGAAGAACTCCACGTCGAACGTACCCGACGCATTCTCCAACGTATGCAAGAACTCGACTTGCACCTCAAACTCGAGAAATGTCGCTTTGGGGTAACCGAAGTCGATTACCTTGGAATGATTGTGAAACCCGGTCAGCTCGCCATGGACCCTGTCAAACTCGACGGGATCGCATCCTGGCCCACCCCTGAAAAGCTCAAGGACGTTCGATCGTTCCTAGGCTTTGCCAACTTCTACCACCGGTTCATCCCGGACTACTCCTCCATTGCCCACCCCCTGATTGACCTAACCAAGAAGGACACCCCTTGGGAATGGTCCCCCCTCTGCACCGCAGCCTTCACCCGGCTGAAACACCTCTTCTTGAAGGAGCCCGTCCTTCAACTCCCCAATACCTCCGCTCCTTTCGCCATTGCCACCAACGCTTCTAAATACGCCTCAGGTGGAATCCTCCTCCAAACCGACACCAATGGCGATTGTCACCCATGCTCCTATATCTCTCAGTCCTTTAGCCCGGCTGAGAGGAACTACGACATCTATGATCGCGAACTCCTCGCGATCATCCGCACCCTCCGATCCTGGAGACAGTACCTCCATGGCTCCCCCCATCCCATCCAGGTCTTCACTGACCACAAAAACCTCACCTACTTCCGCTCCACCCAGAATCTCAATCGCCGTCAGGCCTGCTGGCTCCTGGACCTCGCGGACTATGACCTCAAACTCTCCCACGTCCCCGGCAAATCCCTCGCTGGCCCCGACGCCCTCTCCCGCCGCCCTGACCTCGTCTCTGACAAAGACGACAACTCCGGAGTAACCCTCCTCCCCCAATCCCTCTTCATTAACCTCATTGACACCGTCTTCTCCGAGCATATCTCCGACGCTTCCAAACGAGACTCTGTCGTCCAGGACTTCCTCCAAATACTCCCTGGTTCTGACAGTTCCTTTGACCACGCCCCCCCCCCTCCACCTCTGCAAACGTATCGCCGATTGGCGCTATGACAATGGCATCCTCACTTTTCAAGGCCGCACTTACATCCCCACTGACGAATCCCTCCGTCGTGCCGTCCTCCAACGCTGCCACGACCATGAAACAGCCGGTCACCCCAGTTTCCTTAAGACTCGCCAACTCATCTCCTCCAAGTTCTACTGGCCTGGCCTTGCCCAATACGTCCGAAAATATGTCGAAGGCTGCGCCGTTTGCCAACAAAACAAGGCGAATACCCCCCCCCCCCCCCCCCCCCTCCTCCCCATCAAATCCACCTGCACCCACCCCTTCCAACAAATCTCTTGTGACCTCATCACCGATCTCCCCCTCTCGGACGGCTGTGATACTTTACTGGTCATAGTAGACCATGGCCTTACTAAGGGGGTGATTCTCTGTCCCACCAGGAAAACCATCACTGCTGAGGGAGTCGCATCCCTCTTTTTCCTCACTGTATTCCGACGATTCGGCCTCTACGACAAGATCATCTCTGATCGGGGACCACAATTCGCCTCCGCCTTCGCCAAGGAGCTCTCTTGACTCCTCGGATACTCCCTCACCCTCTCCACCACCTACCATCCCCAAACGGACGGCGAGACTGAACGAGTCAACCAGGAGATCAAAACTTATCTCTGTATCTTTTGCGGAAGCAACCCCTCTTCCTGGTCCGACTTAATCCCTCACGCCGAATTCGCCCACAACCACCGCCCTCACTCCGTCACAGGACAATCGCCGTTCTACCTCATGATGGGGTATGAACCACAAGCACTCCCAGAAATCTTCGCCCAATCGAAGATCCCCACCCTCGAAGAGCGCCTCCGCTCCCTCACTGCCGCCCGCAACGAGGCCCTTGCTGCCCATGAGCTCGCCAGACAAACCATGGCCGCCCACTCCAAGAAACCCTTCTCCCCCTTCGCCAAAGGAGACCAAGTCTGGCTCGAAGCCAGAAACCTCAAACGCCTCGTTGTCAACCCCAAATTTGCATCAAAACATGAAGGCCCCTTTACTATCACCGACGTCCTCTCCCCCCTGACGTACAAACTCCGCCTCCCTCATACCTGGAAGATACACCCCGTCTTCCACGCCTCCCTCTTATCGCCCTATCGCGAAAACCGCGTACATGGCCCCAACTTTCCGGCACCCCCACCTGATCTAATCGATGGCCAAGAAGAGTATGAGATCAAAAAGATCGTCAAACACCGCAGACCCCCGACGGCCCGGCAATACCTGATCCGATGGAAAGGGTACTCCACAGAAGAAGATTCCTGGGAACCCGAACGGAACCTACGGAACTCCGTAGATATCCTGAATGGATATAAACAACAACACGGTCTCTCTTCCCCCCAAACCATTTCCATCGTATCCATCATGTCCTTCCCCACCACCCCCACCTCCGACAACGCCTCCAACATCGCCGAAACTGGCTGGTTGTCCACCGCCAACGCCCAGGACCAACTGGACCCCAACTATGAACCCCCCATCCCCCCCTCTGTCCCCTCTGACGACGTATGGGCCAGATACACCTGGTCCTCTCCCGCTTCCCCTGTCCCCCTTATCGACAGACTCTCCAATCGGCGTGCCCCGGTCAACCACCCCCCGTTGTCCTTCCCCACCCACCCTTTCCCTCTCGACCAAGATCTGGTCGACGCTACGGTCTACCAACTACATCACCTCCCCCTCTCTCACGCCCTCCTAGACACCATGGAGCCGAACTCCACCTTCACCCATCTATATAAAACCTTCCTTTCTATGTCGCGTATCCTCCTCACCACCTCCGCCCCCACCGCCTCTGCCGAAACTGCCGCATATCGCTCCCACCTTGCCCACATCCTCAAAACTCTGGAGAATCATATCATCCAAACCATGTACCAGTGCAATATGCTAGCCTTCGTCGCAGAAGTGGACTCCCATCTGCGTTACCCCTCCCCGTCTACCTTCGCCACCGCACCAGAAACCCCCCCCATCTCAGCGTCGTCCTCTCCCCTCAACGAGACGGAGCTACACATCCTCTCCTGCTTTGATCACCCACGAGCCCCCTCCCCTCGCCCCCACACCACTCTCCAGTGTTTCCACTGCCACACGGTCGGACATATCCATGTCAATTGTCCTTGATACCAGTGCACCAAATGCAAGGAATATGCCCCAAGCCATCAGCGGTTCTCGTGCCCCTCGTGGCCTCGCCGCTCCCCCATCCTTCCTCCCTCGTCCTCCTCCGGATCCTCTTCTCAGGAGTCCTATCACAGGGCCCCGTGACGTCTCCCATTCTCCCACACTCGACGATCGCCCGTCGCCAGACGACTCGCCCGCTCCCCCTCTCCCGACATGGACCCCTTCGTCTCAATGGAGGCAGACTTCAACGACGCCGGTTCTGGTTATGGTGACTTCTAGTCTTCGTCATGGACTTGACCCTTAACCGGGGGGTAATGTTACAACCTGCGTATACCCCTACTCTTTTCCCTTCACTCTTACTCTAGTTGCCCTACAGACACTGCTCTCGCTGTTCGAGTCCCACTTGAGCCACTTCATTATTCTCCCTTTTCTCTTATCTTCGCTTACCTATTTAGCATGACTCATCCGCAGTATCCGCAGTTGTATTGCTACTGTTATCTCTGACTCGTTCCCCTTCTTCACAATTCCATCACATTCTATAGTCGAGTCATCCCTTTTACGCTCCGCTTCATTCTCTCTTGACTCGCCTATATAAACCCCTCGATACCCTTGATGTATTCCCCAAGTTAGACCTACCCGAATCTACCTTGTTCATCAATTCCTCTCGGGCCCTCCTGTCCTCGCCTCATTATCAAGCAGGCGTTCCCTTCGTCCCTCGTCGTCGCACCCCCAAGTGACTCTCCCCATCCCTGCGTCACAACATACGTTGACCAGGTCAACAGCTCACGACATACTGTTGAGGCTGAGGATAGCGGATCGCCCATCTATCAACCCCTGCCACATCAGCTGAATAGCGACGTTAACGTCCCCTCGCCCCTCGTCACTCGGGTCTACGCTTGAGCGTAACAGTAACCATGGAGGACCTAAAAGGGAAAACCATGGAACAAATAAAGGCCCTTCTCCACCCAAAGAAAGGGAAGGGAAAAGGCAAAGCAACCTGAGAAATCTAGGATCTCAGGCCGCTAATAGATTTTCATATTTAGAAGTGTTTCATGCTGAGGATCCTGAAGTCTTCAGAGAAGATGACAGTAAAGGCAACCAGCTAGCCAAAAGCCGGTACATTAATCTTATCAACGACAGGTACGAACCTGTCAACAATGGACCCACCCTTATCCTAGAAGAAGGGTCAACCACATCTGGTGGTCTGGACATGAGAGTCCTAGCCACCATGAATGACAAAGAGTCCACGGTCACGGACGACTTCCCAGAAGAAATCTACCTGCGCACGATGTGCATGACCAAGGACATCAAACTTAATGTATAGATCAGCTCAAAGCCGGATGAACTCCACCAAGTGAGCGCATTGCTAGACAGCGGCGCCACTTGCCTCTTTTTAGACAAGTCATGGGCAGAGAAACATCAAATACCCTTGAAACCACTCTCTCGCCCTATCCCCATCTTTAACCTAGACGGAACCAAGAACTCAGCTGGAAACATCACACACTCCGCTGAGCTAATTATCGACCTAGACGGGCACAGGGAAAAGATGACGGCTGAAGTATCCAACCTGGGTGGATTCCCACTGGTTATCGGATTCACATGGCTCCGCCGCCATAACCCTGAAATAGACTGGACCAAAGGCATGGTAAAAATGACATGCTGCCCATGGTCATGCTATCTACTCCAAGATCGGGCTGCCCGAATCTGTGATTCTACGGAAGAACCTGACGAGCAAGAAGAAGCATGGGAAGGATATTACGCAAGAGCCGTGCTAGACACATCCTCTATCCCCGCTAAAGAAAGAACTCTAGAAGAGATGGTGCCTGAATGCTACCACAAATGGCTTAAGGTCTTCTCCAAAGAGGAATCAGAACACATACCGATAAGAAAACCCTGGGATCACGCCATCGATCTCAAAGACGACTTCCAACCCAAGAAGGAAAGGATCATACCCCTGTCTGTGACAGAACAAGAAGAGGTGTTGGCCTTTATCGATGATCAACTCCAAAAAGGATATATCCACCCCTCTAAATCCCACCAAATGTCGCTGGTGTTCTTTGTTCCAAAGAAGGATGGAAGGAAGCGCATGATTCAAGACTATCGCTACCTCAACGAACACATGGTCAAAAACAACTATCCACTGCCGTTGATCAGGCAACTAGTGGATCGGCTCAAAGGGGTCAAGTTATTTACCAAAATGGACCTCTGCTGGGGATACAACAACATCCGCATCAAAGACAGCGACGAATGGAAAGCCACCTTCATCTGCTTCCATGGCGCTTTTGAACCCTTGGTCATGTACTTCGGGCTGTGCAACTCCCCAGCCATGTTTCAAGCGATGATGAACGAACTCTTCACTGACATGGAGGACGTAGTCGTGGTCTACATTAACGACTTAATGATATTTACAAAGACGGACTCCCAACCAATTGAAACACTCTAAAGCGTAGCATAATAAAGATGAACTTGAGTGGTCGCTTCGACCCATAGAGGAATGTAAGACAAGAAGAGGAAATCTCCAAGTCTTCAAAGCTGAGGGAACAGCTCTGAGACTCGAAGGTTTATATAGGCAAATACTTTGTATGTACATGTGATGGTAAATACCATAAGGGGAGTAGTTCATGAGGATAAGAGATACATATGCCATAGGGTAAAGATAAGAGGTGGATATGCCATTGGTTGGCTGGCATAGGTTGAGTCTAAGCATAGGGCATGCAGTGTGAGGTCATAGATAAAGAGATAAGGGTCTAGCCCTAGTATGTAATGTCATGTGCCGTGGTGCACGTGACAAGAGTCTAGGCTGCTTCTGTAAGCAGTTGTGTGACGTATAAGCGGGGTAGGCTCATAGCAAGTCGAGTCCACCTTGGTGTGGGAATAAGATACTATAAACGTCTGGTTGAGAGTTCAAACCAGAGTCAAGGAGAAAATAAAGGAATGAAAATATATGATTGTAACACCAATGGCGTATCCACCTCTTATCTTTACCCTATGGCGTATGTCTCTCTTATCCTCATGAACTACTCCCCTTATGGTATTTACCATCACATGTACATACAAAGTATTTGCCTATATAAACCTTCGAGTCTCAGAGCTGTTCCCTCAGCTTTGAAGACTTGGAGATTTCCTCTTCTTGTCTTACATTCCTCTATGGGTCGAAGTGACCACTCAAGCTCATCTTTATTACACTACGCTTTAGAGTGTTTCAGTCAGTTTCCATCCAAGAGCGATCATGCTTTGTGAGCATGCAGATTTTGCGCTCTGGGGAGGATTCACTTGTCAGCATACTAGTAACACTCTTTTGTTGTCTCTTGGTCGCATATTCCCTGGATGGAATAGAGGCTGCAATGTGCAGGGGGCATGAAGATGCATTTGGCTGTTGCATAGCCAATAACTCTGGAGTGCATTCATTATGCAACTCGTCAACTGTGGGTGAGAAAGGGGTTGATGACGAATCATTGGAGATCTGGTCAATGGATAAAATAGAAAATCAGTTAGTAGATTGCATTCATGGGGAATTAAGCACATATTTCAGCTCTGCCATGCTCTGTGATTTAAAGTTGCCCCACACTGAATTGTCAAAATACAAGGTCCGATTTCTAATCATACGAAGCATACCTTGGGACGAGTGCAATCTCATTCACTGTCCCCTTGAGTAAAATCCTAAATGCATTGTACAGCATTCTCTAATTCTTCTAGGATGGAATATTCAACTTCAACTCCACGAATACTCATCTTTTTGAGTGGTTCAGTGGGTCTCTTATGGGTGGCGCATAGCCATGGTGAAACCTTGTTTTCCTTGGCACATTGGAAGCATTCTCCGGTGGCTTTGGCTTTTGATAAATCCATTGGAGCTTCTCAGCCTCTGAAGGTTCCGGTGATAGCAGGTGTTGTGGTAGTGGGATTGACAAGACGGCGAGTAGGGATGGATACCTTTGTTTCAGTGGGTAGACCCTTAGATTGAGTGGCTTGCTCTTTCAAAAGCTGAGCCATAGCACTGAGCTTGAGACACCATTTCTTATAGTTGTTGAGGTAGTGGGTGGTGAGATCCATAGAGGAGAGCTCGGTTTTCTTTACCAATTGTATGTTGGCTTTTTTGCGGATGAGGAAGACAAGGTGTTGTCCATCTTTCTTTACATTCCGCTGAGCGCGAATGGCTAGGGTTTGTTGTTTGATCATGAAGTTGTCGAAGGACAGGCTTCCTTGTTTGAGTTCTTCTAACTCCGCCTTGGCTTGTATGATGAGGTATATGGGTTTGAAGCAGGTATCAAGGATGTCGGTAACAAATTGGTCAAAATTGAAGTAATTGTCTTTGTGGTTTGCATTGATAGCAAGGGTTGTGAATTCCTCGGCAGGACCTTCTTTGCAGAAACCTTAGAACAATAGTATCGATTCAGACATGGTGGGAGTGTGGCGAAAGCCTTTGAGGTAGAGTTTGAATTTTGTCATTCAGGAGAGGTATCTCTCTGGATTGCCGTCAAAACTCAGGGGCTCTTGGATAAAGGATTTTCCTAGGCCACAGGGTTCGTCATCATCATCATCTCAACATGACTTGCATTTGGGCTTTGGAGTGGATGAGGTTGGAATATTAGATATGGTAGGAGGTGTTGCAGAGTTAAGTCCGTGTATCGTAATATGCGCTTGATACTTGGTGTACTGCATGGTGAATTCTTCCATAGACATTGCTTGTGTGAACGTAAGCATGCTGGGAGCGGTGACTCCTGAGGTGGACATTGTTGGTGAAGGCGCAATGCCTGCAATAGAGGACGTTCTAGAGATGACAGGAGCTGGGTAAGGAGCAGAAGCTGGCATAGCTCTGTCAAGGGATCCCAGATGTAGTGGTCGCCTGAGAACAGGATGCAAGGTGTGTTCAGAAAAAAATTTGTTTGTTAAGGGTGTGGTCCTTTGACACGCGTGAAGTCGGAGGAAAAGCTAGAGAGAAAGAAACTCAATGTTCTTTGGCATGGACAATTTCCTGTGGGTGAAGGTTTTGATCGGGTCTGCAGTGTACTTGGGCAGGCTTGAATTGGAGTTCTTTGAATGCTGCCTGCGGGGGTTGACCAGTGCAAGGGTGGATGTAGACCTTGAGGAAAGGATTACACTTAGCTCGTAAAGTGTTCTTCTTTCGAGTAGCTGCAGCACGAATAGCGCGGTAGTGTTGGGGGTGGAGATGAGGATCAAAGTGTTACGAATGGTCTCTGTGAGACTATCATGTGCCCCTTGCAGGCTTATCTTATACGTCCTTGATGGAACAACGAATGCGACCCTCTACAGGCACATATATTTTCATTTCTCTTTATTCCTTTTCTTTACTCATTATCTTAATTGAGGTACAAACCCCTAAACCCTTATCTTATCAGGATAACATATCCCTACACCATACCCAAAGACATCAAGGTCTTCAACATCTTATCGTATCAAGGGATACAAGATCTCTTCCTTATCTTATCAGATCATCTGGTTATGATCTAACATCATGCTATCTTATCAGCTATAGACTAGAAGCTGCTATCTTATCAAAGGATCACATGTCAATCATGTGACAACACACCAGATGATCAGGAGCTAGACTCCTAATTCTTATTGTATTAGGCAAGACCTGTTATCTATTATAAAGAAGCTCTTCCACAGTCAAGGTGGCAAGACTTCTACTCTCATAGATGCCAAGGGCTAGACCCTTGACCCCTATCTATCACACTGCTTAGTCAGCAGTCTAGACCAAGACAGTGCTTGCACTGCTATCTATGACGTCATGCCTCATGTACAGGCCTGGACCATGACATCACAACTCTAGATGGTCACAGCCTGGATGGCTATGTCCCCTATCTA
>JBBPML010000555.1:0-13545 GCA_038090275.1 Austroboletus novae-zelandiae
ACTTTAGGGTTTGAATCGACAAGTCCTGTTCTCCTTGGTGTGAGAACATATTGCCATAAAGAGTAGGTTGAGAGTTCGACTCCCTCCTAAGGCAAATAAGAGATCCCAGTGACTAGGATTCGTAACAATTGCCACTCCTACCTGGTCAGCTGGAGATAATGCCACTTGGGCTTCTAGAACTCATTGGATCTCTATCCGATGGTTCAGATCTTCCTTTTCTCTTCATGTCATCTGTGTTGTGGAACAGAGACTAATCCTCTTCGTGGAACTGTGTTTTGATGCTCCACAGACTATTCAAGAGGTTAGTAATTTAGATCACCCTCCTGACTATACGGAGATCTGAACATCGGAAGACCCTAGAGTAGACGACACTCTACTTGTGCCCCCTGGTGTCCCCATTGCCATTCCCTGTTCCTATTCATCCTGCACTCACACAGTTGAGTGTGGAGAATTCTGTCAACATCTGGAGATTGATGTTACCTATCTCAGGCAAGATCAAGGTGAGCCCCTTGAAACCCATAGACGAAACTCTTTTATTGTGTTTCATCACATCTGACCTCCTCTGACTCCCACTTTTGATCCACAATCTGAAACTGATCAGATCATTGAGGTTGTAGATTCTGAGTTTCAAGATCTACCTCCGCTCATTTCAGACTCAGAGGAAGATTTAAGACACTCACCTCTCCCACCTTACTCTCGCCACCAACCATCACCACCCAATCTTCCTATCCCTCCACCTTGTCTTCATAATGCAAGCTCCAGTTCAACTCAAGGTTCTCAACCCTCTCCCATACGACAAAGAGGCCTACCTAGGTCTAGAGCACGTGGATCGGGCCTCCCTCGACCTCCAAGAGGTCGAAGACATTCCCTCAACAGGGAATCCAGCCTGAGACTATCACCTCAAGATGGCCAAGTTCGTCGACAGGAGGACCTTTGGTCCCCTTTATCAACACAGAATGAGGAGGAGAATTGAGTACCAAGGAGAGGAGAGGACAGCCATTGCTGTAGATGTCCCTCCAGCTCTTCAAATGGCAGGGGTGCCTCATATCTCTCTGTCTAATGCTCTTGACTCCAACCGCATGGCTTATCCTTTTTCAATCCAGCCATGCAAGACCGGCATCCAATCTGGGATGCACATCAACTCATTCATGTATCCTACTGACACTCTTGCTGCCACCTATGAGTCTGCTGGCTGGGCTTTCCTAGTCCCTTACTACAATCACACCCATCAGATTCGTATGCGCCATCTTGGCTATGAGATCATCTTCCGTGATCATCTCAAGTTTCCCCACCATGACCATATAGTGGGAGCTCTAGAACCAAACCGCCTTCATGGGAACCCTAAACCCTGAGCTTTTGACAATGCTCCTTACCTCCGCTTCCTCCATCATTACATGGACTCTTTTCATAGACACCTCTTTCATCTTCATCACCCTGCTCAGTTGAACCCAGCTGAACAGAGCTGTTACGCTCAGGCGTAGACCCGAGTGACGAGGGGCGAGGGGACGTTAACGTCGCTATTCAGCTGACGTGGCAGGGGTTTGATAGGCGGGCGATCCGCTATCCTCAGCCTCAACGGTATGTCGTGAGCTGTTGACTTGGTCAACGTATGTTGTGACGCAGGGACGAAGAGAGTCGCTTGGGGATGCGACGATGAGGGATGAAGGGAACACCTTCTGGGTGACAAGGTGAAGACTGGGGGGCCCGAGAGGAATCGATGAACAAGGTAGATTCAGATAGGTCTAACTTGGGGAATACATCGAGGGTATCGAGAAGTTTATATAGACGAGTCAAGAGAGAATAAAGCGGAGCGTAAAAGGGATGACTCGACTATAGAATGCGATGGAATCGCGAAGAAGGGAAGTGAGTCAGAGATAGCGGTAACAATACAACTGTGGATACTGCGGATGAGTCACGCTAAATAAGTAAGCGAAGATAAGAGAAAAGGGGAATAGTAAAGTGGCTCAGGTGGGACTCGAACAGCGAGAGCAATGTCTGTAGGGAAACTAGGGTAAGAGTGAAGAGAAAAGAGTAGGGGTATACGCGAATCGTAACAAGAGCCTTCTTGATATTTACAGGAAGAATAAAAGCTTTATTAGGCAGCGATGCATCCAAAGGCTTATCAAGAACACTTCTTTTCAACATGAGCTTGAAGCTGTATATGAAGGACTTGGTACAAGAATTGTCCTGAGACAGCCTAGACAGGCTGCTATGGAAGGAGAAGCATGTAGAAGCCTTCAAGTACATAATTGACCTTCTCTTCTCCTCTCCAGTTCCTTCGGTTTGGCCTTTGGATAGATACCATTATGGAACAGGAACTTACCCTAGAGATCTTGAATTTCCCTACCTCAACTTCTTGGAGATCAATTCCAATCATAAACATCTTTGCTATCATCCTTTTCATCCTTGTTCTGAACCACTCATTGTTGTCTATCGAGGTTTACTTAGTAATATCTCAATGGACAATCCATTCTTCTTTGAAGATCTCTACTTAGATGATATCACACCGAGTCCTACATGGACTTGAGACCCCAAAACTACCTTTACAAAAGTTCTGAGACCTCTACCTTTACCACCTTCAGACAAGGACAAGCGACAACATTTTTGGGAATTCAAGATAGGGAACCCTACAAAAAAGCAGAGGAAATGGAGACAATGGAGATGACTTTTGAAACTACAATGGCAGATACCAGGACAGGCACCTCCGATAATTCATTCAGTTCCCTCTACTCAACCTTTCTATCTATTCTTAATTGATGACAATTGAACTGATGATTTTCCAGATCTCCCCTCATCTTTTCACAGATACCTATAAGCAATGACTTCCACTCTTCCCAAAGACTTCAAGATCGACACCACCACCTATGCCTGGGTCCCCATGCTTTTGAGAGAAAGCAACTACAATATCTGGGAGAAATGCATGAATGGCATTCTCCAGATGCATGGTGTTGCCAGGTTCATAGATGGTTCTCTCACCTATGCTGCTATGACTACTGGGACAGATCAAGCCACCTGGAAGGTGTTGGACAAACATGTCCATGGAGCTATGGTCACCACTCTTTCTGACAGCCTTCTGGCTAATGTCAGCTATGATTGAATTGATCAGATGACTTTTCCATCCCTGGCCAAAGCCTTCTGGGACACTTTTGCTAACCTTTACAAGACTAAAGGCATTGCTGGCCAATTCCATCTTTTCCATAAAGTTTTCAACCATTGTATCTGCCCTGCTCATGCAGGAGATGACATTTCCTCAATCAATTCACTCTTTGAGCGCCTGACTGCTGCAGGCCTCAATATTCCTCAATCTCTTCATGTCATGATCATTTTGAATCAACTCCCTCCGAATTACTTTCAACTCACTTCAACTCTCACTGCTACTGTTGAAGAGGCCAACTTTACTGTTGACCTTGTCACTGTCAAGATACTTGGTGAAGCAGACCTTTGTGGAGCCATTTAAAATCACCCTCCTCATACTGCTAGGATTTCTGAGGTCCAAGCAAAACCTTCTAGCTCTTCGACTATGATTCGTCATGGTCCTCCCCAGAATAACATCTGAAGACCACAGACTCCATCACATACAAATCAACCTTTTGGATCGTCTTTCCAGAAGAGACCTAATGTGTGGAAGAACCCACATAACAATTCGAAGCAGAAGAAGAGACAAGCCTATCAACAACGAAAGGCTAAAGGGAAGGGAAAGGCTCCTGCTTCCGCTCATCAGGTGGATGGCTTTGTCAATCAGGTGGAAGGTAATAGCAATGAAGAGATAATCCCAGATGAGTCTGGAGACCTTTGTGATTGCTTCATGGATCACTTAGAATTTTCACCAGAGGAAATTTCTTCAAACTACAGCGATGAGTCCATGTTTGTTCATATAGGTTGGGCAAACTCTGAACATGAGGAAACTGGTATGGATATGGATCTATCCACGCAGCCCTTTTAATCCTGCTCCTCCTACTCAACCCACAGGGGATGGAGCACAGTCTCAGCATAGTGGAAAGAAGAAGAAGAAACCAGTGGTGAAGTTATCACTTGGAGGTCTGGTTTCTGGAAGAGGACATTTTGGTAATCATGCCGGTCTTGATAAGGTTGCTGTTAAGAGTACCCCTTTACCCCTTCCCGAGCCCATTTACAATGCGCCCGGAGAACGTCTTCCTGAGGCTACTGGAGATTATAACTTGTACTCTGATTACTGCATCCAACAGACAATAGATGGCTATGGTTCTGATTATATTGCTGCTGTGATCAAGGGAGATCAATCATCATTTTCACAGTCTCATTGAATGGTTGATAGTGGAACTACTGATCATCTATCTCCTTTCATAGATGACTTTGCACATCTTGGCTCAACTACTAAGTTAGCCACTGTTGCAAATGCTGGCTCAATGCAAATGATTGGTCCTGGGACCATCATACTTCAACAGATACATCCAGATCAGACATTTCCTCCGATTACTCTGACAAACGTTTGACATGCTCCTAAGGCTTCCAATCATCTTTTGTCCATTCTCACTTTAACGATGCAGGGATATCGTTGTGAGATCTTAGGGGATACTACCAACATTTGGAACAAGGCTGGACTGTTGGCTATACAGGCTTCAGCCTTATCACCATCCAACAAGTTGCACTGGTTTCAGTCATCTCAGATTACTCCTGCTGCTTCTCTTGTTGCCACCCTCTCAGATCAATCCTCTCTTTACCTATGGCACCAGAGATTCAGACATCTATCTAGGAATGCCCTTTGTCAGGCTTTCCGAACCACCTCTGGTTCACCTTCTTTCTCTTCCTCTTCATCCTTTCCACCATGCAAAGGATGTGCTCTAGGCAAAATGCCTTCCTCCTCTCACTCCACTTCTTCTAAGCATGCTGATCATCCTCTGGCTCTGGTTCACACTGACCTTATGGGTCCTATGCCTGTAACTTCTCGCTACCATGCCAAGTGTATCTTAACTTTCATTGATGATGTAAGGATCATGCTGTGGCTGCATGCGGACACATGACCAACCAGCCACTTACTACGCTGACCCAGACTTTTATGATACTTTTCATTTTCATTTTATTCTCTCTATGTTCCACTCCCCTGTCATGTGCTCCCCATCATTCTTTGTACGCTATCGGCGATGGTACATTCTGACTTCCTATGTTTTCCTCATTCATCTAGATACTACATAGCCCTACCATGCTGTACTTAAGGCTGATCGGTTGACATCAATAGCATCTAATATAGATCCCTTGTTCTCTGCTCGCCCGTTCCGTCACTCGTCCGATTGATACGATGCACCACTGCATCGTCCGTCCTCGTCAACCTCACCCCCACTCTCACTTATCCATCCCCTTCGAACTCACACCCCCAGTCATGATCTGAGCATGACGCCGGACATGCCCACTACACTTGGAGCCCACCATGAGGGGATTGGATTAGATTCTCTCCTCTTCCACCCATCATCACCATCGTTCCCCTGCCACCCACCATGTCTCGTCCATACCACCACAATGCTGCCATTCCGCCCAGAGAATCCCAACCCCACCTTTTTCCGTCAGACTTCTCGATCGGAGTATGCACCAGAGCCGCTACTTGTCAAGTGTCGCACGCGTTTGATGCTTACCTCACCCAGAATGATGCTGACGAAACCGTCCCCCACACGCCAGCCATTACCACGTCGACAGCTGGTCGAGCCCTGCTCCCCACCTTAGATCTCTCCGAGCCCACCTCCGAGTCGTCCATCTCCAGCTCAGTCCCATCACCCAAGCATGCTGAGAGCAGCACTTGGTCGACACCCTCTGCCGTATTCCCCAACTACACACTATGCCCCGCCACCTTCTCGCCTGCGTTCACCTCACCTCACTCACTAAACCATCAAATCCGTGCCACTGAAAACACGCCGACACCATCCACATCCACAGTCACCCCATCTACATCCACCGTCGTAACCACCACAGCCAATGCAAACCTGTCTGCACACATCACCCAGACTGCTGCCATTCCCCCTCCCTTTCCCAATTGACAAACATCCACCATGCCCAGCAATATCCCCATGCCCATGCCATCCTCTAATCAAGCGCCAGCATTTGATGGCGAAACAATGGAACTCCTCGAGTTCCTGGACTACTTTGAGGAGCTTTCCAAGGCCGCCGGTCTCAGTGACACTGAGAAATGCAGGTCTATCATGCGGTACATTGATTGCATGACTAAGTGGTTCTGGACAATGCTGCCAAGCTATGCAAAAAGCGATTATCCAGTGCTCTGCAAAGAGATTATCGTGAAGTACCCCAATGCCGAAGAAGGCATATGCTATACAATACATGATCTCAAGCACGTCATCACCAATGCCTCCAATGACAACATCACCACATACAAAGACGTCATGGCATATTACTGACGATTCTCATACATCACAGAATGGCTCATCACAAAAACAAATATCTCGGCGCGCAAGTGAAACAAGTACTTTTGGAAAGGACTCCTGTGCACTGTCCACCGCATTGTCGACTGCTGCCTTGAGTTGCAGAACCCCACAACATACTCATATGACAATCCCCCCAAGTGCGACGAGGTCCTCAGCACCGCCAAAGTTGCCCTTTGGAAAGAGGCATCAGATAATGACACCAACCATGTCTTGGCCCAACTGAACTCCTTGAGAGAAAAACATCGCCACTGCCGAAAGAGTAGCCCTGACACAGCAGAATCAGACTCGGAGAATTCGGACGACGAAGAAGAATGCCTGCACTGCAAAAGGAATATGCGCAAAAAGCAAGTATATTCAGAGGACGAAGAAGATGATGACCAATCTCGCCACAAAACAGTCCCATGCGACGTTGTTACCAAGAAGGTATCCTTCAATGATTCCAAGCCTCCCTGGCCCCCCACCAACGACATTGATTGACTTGCATGCCAACTTCACTCACTTGAGATCACAGACCCATTGTATGCATCCTATTACATGCAGCTCATGATTCTCATGCCGACCACTATCCATGTATGGCCAGCCCCAGTGCACACATCCTGAAACCCACCTGCAGCCATGACCACCACCACTGCAGCAGTGCCAATGCCCCCATTTCCCCAAACT
This sequence comes from Austroboletus novae-zelandiae, assembly GCA_038090275.1. Classification (NCBI taxonomy): domain Eukaryota; kingdom Fungi; phylum Basidiomycota; class Agaricomycetes; order Boletales; family Boletaceae; genus Austroboletus; species Austroboletus novae-zelandiae. The sequence continues at coordinate 7,071 of JBBPML010000555.1, forward strand.
CAGACCTATTCCAGCCCCGCCAGATTCACGTGCTACATGTGCGGTGCACCACATATCATTCACAACTGTACATATGTCCATGACTACATGCGGCAAGGGCAGATTGTCCACATGAATAATTATCTCACATTTTCCGATGGCTTGCACATACGTCGCCACCCCAATACTGGTCTCATGAAGGATACAATCAATGAGCACTACACTAAGGTGACAGCCCTGGCACCTGCCATCTCAGAGCCCTGCCAGGACGCATCACACACCATGTACTCAACAAATGTGTATGTTCAGGCCAAAGAAGATGTATATGTCATGCAATGCACACCAATCATAAGCTGCGACACAGCCACATATGTCGAAATGGTTGATAATGATACCACTGAGTCGGAGGTACATGCAATCACACAATCAAAGGCAAAGGTAGCAAACTCCCCACCGATTGTCCCAAAAATCTCAACTCTGCCCCCATCCCTGCCCAAGCTATCTAGGCCAAAGCCCAATTTACCTGCATACTCATACGAATCGAAAGCAGCGATGCCGGATGCTGCCAAACGGCTCTACCAGACCATCCTGAGCACACCGCTGCCTAACCTGTTCATTGCTGACATCCTCGCTGTCAGTCCAGAGCTCCGCAAAGAAGCTGTTGAATGCTGTCGAACTCAGCGCATACCCAGCACAGCCACATCACTCGCCTTGGCACATGCACCAGTGCAAATTGAGCATGCTACACCCCTGTGTGAACTCGAAGTCACACTAAACGGGACCCTTGTTGAGCGCGGTCTGCTTGATGAAGGCTCCGAAATCGTCATCATTCACAAAGATGTCTGGCGCAAGCTCAACATTCCAATCAATGAGCGAGTTGGAATGAACATGCAGGCTGCAAACGGAACGACTCAGGCCATGCGAGGGTGCCTTGAAATGCTTGAGATTGATGTTAAAGGCATCAAAACCTGGGCACACACTTTTGTCACCCCCACAGCCCCATTTTCACTTTTGCTCAGCCATCCTTGGCAGCGATCTGTCCAACTCAAGAAGTACGAAACAGTGGATGATGTATTTGTCACTGTGCACAATTCTATCAACCCCAAGATCTGTCATATCTGTTATGAATGGTCTCCGTGAGACTGTCACGTGCCCCTTGTGGGCTTATCTTATACGTCCTCAATGGAATGACGAATGCGACCCTCTACAGGCACATATATTTTCATTTCTCTTTATTCCTTTCTTTTATCTCTTATCTTATCGGGATAACGTATCCCCACATCATATCTGAAGACATCAAGGTCTTCAACATCTTATCATATCAAGGGATACAAGATCCCTTCCTTATCTTATCAGATCATCTGGTTATGATCTACCATCATGACACGATCTAGCATTGTGCTATCTTATCAAGGATCACATGTTGATCATGTGACAACACACTAGATGATCAGGAGCTAGACTCCTAATTCTTATCTTATCAGGCAAGACCTGTTATCTATTATGAAGAAGCTCTTCCACAGTCAAGGTGGCAAGACTTCTACTCTCATAGACATCAAGGGCTAGACCCTTGATCCCTATCTATCACACTGCTTAGTCAGCAGTCTAGACCAAGACAGTGCTTGCACTGCTATCTATGACGTCACGCCTCATGTATAGGCCTGGACCATGATGTCACAACCCTAGACGACCACAGCCTTGACGGCTATGTTCCTTATCTATTAAAGACACATGCCTAGTGCATGTTCCCTATAGATCACAGCATGCATACAGCATGTTATTCATATATCTTATTGCCAAGCCAGCATGAGGCTTGCATCTATCCTTATCAGGGAAGACCCTGTACCCTTATCTATAACCCTTGACGGGTTCACACTCTAGACCTCAAGGAACAACCTCGAGGATAAGTTATCTATGATGTCATGGGCTAGACCCCTGCCATCTATACCATATATATCAAGACATGCATTAGACATGCATCACCTATCTATGCAGCATGCCCGGTGCATGTATGCCAAGGAAGTATAAGGCCAATAGTGTATTGGTCTCTTATTATATTCATACGGACTCTTATCTTAGCCAATGGGAAGAGTTCCCATTTATAGTAATGTAACAAAACATGTACAAACAGTAGAATAGTATATAAAGATCTGGGTCCTCAGAGCTGCACCCCAGCTTTGAAGACTTGGAGATTACCTCAGAAAGTCTTTGGTTCCCTCTCCTTAGCTTATCTAGCAAAATGCTAGCAAGTAGTATACAAGACTAGCGGGTCTGGACACCAAGGCTAGATATATCTATTTAAACCATTTCTACCTTAGCAGGAGACATATTCCGAGGCTTTGATTTCCTTTGACTGAGCCCTAGCATGAAGGGTCAGATAACGATACTCTCAGTAGGGTTTCTAAACCCTACTTCATCATATAAAGGAGTTGGAGAGTCGTTTCAGTATCCTTCCCACATCCCAGCGTCCTTTCCCCCCTCGACCACCTGAGGCCTCCAGCACACAGTTCATCTCAGCATGCCATCTTGGCATTTCATCGCTGACACACACTCCACTCGCTGAGTATCAGCTCTGCCATACCTGTTACACTCAGGCGTAGACCCGAGGGACGAGGGACGAGGGGACGTTAACGTCGCTATTCAGCTGACATGGCAAGGGTTGATAAACAGGCGATCCGCTATCCTCAGCCTCAACGGTATGTCGTGAGCTGTTGACCTGGTCAACGTATGTTGTGACGCAGGGACGAAGGAGTCGCTATGGAGGAGCGACGACGAGGGGGTTGAGGGGAACGCCTACTTGGTAGCAAGGCGAGGACAAGGGGGCCCGAGAGGAGTTGATGATCAAGGTAGATTCGGGTAGGTCTAACTTGGGGAATACATCAAGGGTATCGAGAGGTTTATATACGCGAGTCTGAAGAGAATGAAGCGGAGCATGAAAGAGATGACTCGACTATAGAATGCGATGGAATCGCGAAGAAGGGGAACAAGTCAGAGATAACGGTATCAATACAACTGCGGATACTGCGGATGAGTCACGCTAAATATGTAAGCGATGATAAGGGAAAAGGAGAATAAAGAAGCGGCTCAAGCGGGACTCGAACAGCGAGAGCAATGTCTGTAGGGGACTAGGGTAAGGGTGAAGGGAAAAGAGTAAGGGTATATGCAGATCGTAACAATACCTTTCATTTAGATTCCATTCATCATGTTCTTGGATACAAGAAAGTGGCTAACCGTGTGAAGCCAGTCCCTATAACGATGCCCCAATATGCCCAAATTGAGTGTCGCTTCCCTGAAGACCCCCTTAAATCCCTTTCTCCCCTTTTTCCCCATCCGATTGACTTCTTGCCAGGACAATGCCTCACACAGGAGTGGCTTGACACTCTCGGTATTCCCACAAATGAGTTCCTGTGGCCCGAAGAGAGAAAGCTTGCAGCCCAGGCCCTGCTGAACAATGAGCTAGGTCTTGCATGGGACGAAACAGAGAAAGGTTGATTCCATGATGATTATTTCCCTCCTGTTGTTATTCCAACTGTTGCTCATACTCCATGGGTTCATCGCCAGCCTCCAATTCCACCTGGGTTTCATGAGGAAGTAATTAAGCTAATACAGGCCAAGATCACATTGGGAGTTTACGAAGCATCCAACAGTTCTTACCAATCATGCTGGTTTTGCATTGCCAAGAAAAATGGATCAATTCGAATTATCCATGATCTACAGCCCCTTAATGCTGTCACAATCAAGGATGCAGCCACACTCCTGTATGTCAAGCATTTCACAGAACAGTCTGCCAGTCGGGCCATTTACACCATGATGGACTTATTCGTTGGATTTGATCACTGAGCACTTGCCAAGCAGTCTCATGACTTCATGACATTCCAGACCCCCATGGGCACATTCTGGCTCACTTCACTTCCAATGGGATGGACAGACTCCCCCATAATCTTTCAAAACGATGTTGCATTTATTTTGCAGGATGAAATTGATGTCACACCCAATTTTCAGGATGACATAAATGTTCTTGGCACCCATACACGCTATGAACTACCCGATGGCACATTCAAAACTCATCCCGAAAATTCTGGCATTCGTCGCTTCATTTGGGAGCATTGCTTCGATGTCAATCGAGTCCTACACCACCTTGCACATGCTGGAGCTACTGTCTCAGCAGCAAAATTGTTTTTATGTCAACCACAGGTCCTTGTCATCAGCCAAACGTGTACCTACAAAGGACGAATTCCCGACGACTCAAAAGTTGCCAAGATTCGAAACTGGCCTAGCCCCTGCCAGACTCACACAGAAGTTCGTGGCTTCCTCGGCATGACAGGCACCATCCGCATTTGGGTTAAAAATTATGCTTCCATTTCCCGCCCCTTAGTCCAGCTCACCCGTGATGCTGTTCCCTTTGAATGGTCCCCAGAAGCCCAGTCTGCCATGGATATGCTCAAGGCTGCAGTAGCAGACAGTCCGGCAATTTGTTCCATTGATTACCTCTCCCACCAACCAGTCACTCTCACCGTCGTCTCATCGAATATTGCAGTTGGCTACATTTTGTCTCAGGACGACACTCAGGGACATTGCTGTCCATCCCGTTTTGGCTCAATCACATGGAACGATTGGGAATCTCGCTACTCACAGGCCAAGATTGAATTATACGGACTTTTTCGCACGCTCAAATCAGTCAAAGTCTGGATCATTGGACTCAAGGATCTTACTGTCGAAGTCGACGCTAAGTACATTTCGGGCATGCTAAATAATCCTGATGCACAGCCAAATGCCACCATGAACTGCTGGACCACAGGAATCCTCACCTTTGATTTTGTCCTCAAACATGTTGCAGCTGTGCACCACAAGGGACCGGATGGACTTTCGTGTCACAGGAAAGCCGAAAAAGACTCGGCGGATGATGAAGAATCTACGGAACAGGTAGAGGAGTGGTTAGATGAGGTTTTGGAGCATGGAGTCTGGATGGCTCACAGTTTCAAGTCTGGCCACTTCACATTTCAAAAAGGAGAGGGAGGAGGAGGACCACATCTTGTCCTCTCGACGACTGCAAATGCTGATGACGAAGATCCCAAGATGCCAATGAATGCTGAAGGACGACGATGAGATGAGGAGCTTAGGCATATCAAAACCTTCTTAGAATCATTTTCCATTTCCCCCCACATCCCCAACTCGCAGCGCATCCATTTCGTAAAATGCACTCGACAATTCTTTGTCATTGGCAGACGCTTATGGTGCAAAGACACAAATGGACGACACCAGCTAGTTATATTCCACGATGACTGACTTCAGATTCTATGCGAAATGCATGACGCACTCGGACACAAGGGCACAAATGCCACTCGCTGAAACATCACTGATCGCTGCTGGTGGCCCACTCTCAATGATGATGTCGCTTGGTACATCCAGACATGCCATCAGTGTCAACTTTGATCGGCCCAGAAAGTCGTCATTCTGCCAACCGTCGCTATTCCCGCCCCTCTCTATCACAAAGTGTACATTGATTCAATGCACATGCCATCATCACACAGATATTTGTATGTTGTCCAAGCTCATTGTTCACTTACAGGATGGCCAGAGTGGCGGAAACTCAAGAATGAAACTGGGCGCACCATTGGCACTTTCATTTTCGAAGAAATCCTCTGTCGCTGGGGAGCGCTCACCAAAATTGTCATGGACAATGGAATGCCGTTTGTCACTGCACTTGACTGGCTCACTGTGAAGTACAAAATCCACCACATTCATATCTCACTGTACAATTCGTGCGCCAACGGAATTGTTGAACGCTCACACTATACAATCTGTCACTCACTCGTCAAAGCCTGCAATGGCAATATCACACAATGTCTGAATCAGATCGCACATGTATTCTGGGCAGACCGAGTGACTATGTGCAAAGCAACGGGGCACTCCCCCTTCTACTTGGTACATGGTACTGAACTGCTACTCCTGTTTGACATCACGGAGGCCACATTTCTCCTCCCTGATATCGCCCACCTGCTCGACACTGCCTTGCTGCTTGCCCTGAGAGCACGTCAGTTAGAAAAGCGTGAAGAAGACTTACAGGAAATCCAGAAGCACATCTTGAAGAGCCACTATGTGTTCATCGTGGATTTCAAGCGACGTGCAGCCCATGCCATCCGCAATCACGACTTTCCGCCCAGATTGCTCATCCTTGTCCTCAACAAGTGTATTGAGCCGGTGTCGAACACGAAATGTCACCCGCACTACTTCAGGCTGATGGTCGTCATGTGCTGCACAAAAGGAGGATCCTACAGGTTAGCAGAAGTTGATGGTGCCATGTCACAACTCACCTTCAGCATGTTTCAACTAATCCCCTACCACGCCCACTTCCCGAAGCAACTCCTCATCACAGAGTACATTGATCCCGCACCCGATCCGTTATCGCTGTTTGTCATGCCTGCTGATGTCGCCGCCACAGTCAAAGAAGAGGTTTTGAAGGAGAGTGACTGAGGGCAGTCACTATCAAAAGTTG
>JBBPML010000556.1:0-13507 GCA_038090275.1 Austroboletus novae-zelandiae
TGCGGATGAGTCACGCTAAATAGGTAAGCGATGATAAGGAAAAGGAAGAGTAATAAAGTGGCTCTGGCGGGACTCGAACAGCGAGAGCAGTGTCTGTAGAGAAACTAGAGTAAGAGCGAAGGGAAAAAAGTAGGGGTATAAGTGAATCGTAACACTAATGTTAGCTATGATTGGACTGATCAGACAACTTTTCCATCCCTGGCCAAGGCCCTCTGGGACACCTTTGCTAACCTTTACAAGAACTAAAGGCATTGCTGGCCAATTCCATCTCTTCCATAAAGTTTCCAACCATTGTATCCACCCTGCTCATGCAGGAGATGATATTTCCTCGATCAATTCACTCTTTGAGTGCCTGACTGCTGCAGGCCTCAATATTCCTCAATCTCTTCATGCCATGATCATTTTGAATCAACTTCCTCTGAATTACTTCCAACTCACTTCAACTCTCACTGCTACTGTTGAAGAGGCCAATTTTACTGTTGACCTTGTCACTGCCAAGATACTTGATGAAGCAGACCTTCGTGGAGCCATTCAAAATCGCCCTCCTCTTACTGCTAGGATCTCTGAGGTCCAAGCAAAACCTTCTAGCTCTTCAACTATGATTCATCATGATCCTCCCCAGAATAACACCTGGAGACCACAGACCCCTTCTCATATGAATCAACCTTCTGGATCATCTTTCCAGAAGAGACCTAATGTGTGGAAGAACCCACATAACAATTTGAAGCAGAAGAAGAGACAAGCCTATCAACAACGAAAGGCTAAAGGGAAGAGAAAGGCTCCTGCCTCTGCTTATCAGATCGATGGCTTTGTCAATCAAGTGGAAGGTACTGGCAATGAAGAGATAACCCCAGATGAGTCTGGAGACCTTTGTGATCGCTTCATGGATTACTTAGAATTTTCACCAGAGGAAATTTCCCCCAGACTACAGTGATGAGTCCATGTTTGTTCATACAGGTTGGGTAAACTCCGAACATGAGGAAACTGGGATGGTTATGGATCTATCCATGCAGCCCTTTTAATTCTGCTCCTCCTACTCAACCCACAGGGGATGGAGCACAGTCTCAGCATAGTGGGAAGAAGAAGAAAAAACCAGTCATGAAGTTGTCACTTGGAGGTCTGGTTTCTGGAAGAGGACATTTTGGAAATCATGCCAGTCTTGATAAGGTTGCTGTTAAGAGTACCCCTTTACCCCTTCCCGAGCCCATTTACAATGCACCCAGAGAATGTCTTCCAGGGGCTACTGGAGATTATAACTTGTACTCTGATTACCACATCCAACAGACAATAGATGGCTATGGTTCTGATTATGTTGCTGCTGTGATCAAGGGAGATCAATCATCATTTTCATGGTCTCATTGGATGGTTGATAGTGGAACTACTGATCATCTATCTCCTTTCATAGATGACTTTGCACATCTTGGCTTGACTATCAAGTCAGCTACTGTTGCAAATGCTGGCTCAATGCAAATGATTGGTCCTGGGACCATCATACTTCAACAGATAAATCCAGATCAGATATTTCCTCCGATCACTCTGACAAACATTTGGCATGCTCCTAAGGCTTCCAATCATCTTTTGTCTATTCTCACTTTAACGATGCAGGGATATTGTTGTGAGATATTAGGGGATACTACCAACATTTGAAACAAGGCTGGGCTATTGGCAATACAGGCTTTGGCCTTATCGCCATCCAATAAGTTGCATTGGTTTCAGTCATCTCAGATTACTTCTGATGCTTCTCTTGTTGCCACCCTCTCAGATCAATCCTCTCTTTACCTATGGCACCAAAGATTTGGACATCTATCTAGGAATGCCCTTCATCAGGCTTTCTGAACCACCTCTGGTTTACCTTCCTTCTCTTCCTCTTCATCTTTTCCACCATATAAAGGATGTGCTCTAGGCAAAATGCCTTCCTCCTCTCACTCCACTTCTTCAAAGCGTGCTGATCATCCTCTGGCTCTGGTTCATACTGATCTTATGGGTCCTATGCCTGTAACTTCTTGCTACCATGCCAAGTACATCTTAACTTTCATTGACGATCATTCCTCCTATGCTCTGCTTGCTTTTGTCAAACAGAAGAGTGCTGTCGCATCTCATTTCCAGAACATGGTTCTTTGGGCTGAGAATCTTCTTGGCTCCACTATTACCTCTGTTTGTTCTGATCAAGGGGGGGAATTCCTGGCTGGAGAACTTTGCTCGTTCTTCACATCCAGAGGTATTACACACTTAACATCAGTTCCCCATACTCCTCAACAAAATGGTCAAGCAGAGAGATTCAATCAAACCATCATGGAGAAAGCTCGTGCAATGCTTCACCATGCTTGCATGCCACAATCCTTTTGGCAAGATGCTATGTCCACTGCACTTCACATTTACAATCGTCAACCTATTCATCAAGCTAAGTGGAAGACACTCATAGAGCTATTCTCTGGTAAAGTACCAGATGTTTTATACTTTTGGGTCTTTGGATGTAAAGTTTATGTCCATATATCTGATGCAAAGAGAAAGAACAAGTTATTTCCCAAATCTGCTAAAATGGTATTCATTGGTTACCCTCAAGGAACCAAAGGATGGACTTTCTACTCTAGATCAGATCAATCACAAGTTGACTCTGATACAGCCATCTTTGATGAGGATTCCTATCCGTACTGTGCTAAGAACAAAGAAAATGACGGACCTGACCCAATTCCTGTGGACCTTGAACCACACGTAGAAGACTCTACTGCATCCAATAACCTTCCCTCTGATGAACAGAATCCGGAACTGTCCAGAGATTTTTATTTTCCAATACCTCTAGGATCAGATCATCCCAATCCACCAGATCATCCAGACAATGGGCAATTGTCTGGACCACCTACTCCTGATGCCTGAAATCCACCTCTAAATGGTCTTTCACCATTACTCTTTGATGATGACTGTTACGATTCGCGCATACCCTTACTCTTTTCCCTTCACTCTTACCCTAGTCTCTCTACAGACACTGCTCTCGCTGTTCGAGTCCCGCTTGAGCCACTTTACTATTCCTCCTTTTCCTCTTATCTTCGCTTACATATTTAGCGTGACTCATACGCAGTATCCGCAGTTGTATTGATACCGTTATCCCTGACTCACTTCCCTTCTTCGCGATTCCATCACATTCTATAGTCGAGTCATTCCTTTTACGCTCCGCTTTATTCTCTCTTGACTCGCGTATATAAACCCCTCGATACCCTCGATGTATTCCCCAAGTTAGACCTACCCGAATCTACCTTGATCATTGATTCCTCTTGGGCCCCCCTAGTCCTCGCCTTACCATCAAGAAGGTGTTCCCTTTGTCCCTCGTCGTCGCTCCCCCATAGCGACTCCCTCGTCCCTGTGTCACAACATACGTTGACCAGGTCAACAGCTCACGACATACTGTTGAAGCTGAGGATAGTGGATCGCCCGTCTATCAACCCTTGCCACGTCAGCTGAATAGCGACGTTAACGTCCCCTCACCCCTCGTCACTCGGGTCTATGCCTGAGCGTAACAACGACCCACCATCCTATCACCCTTCTCCTATGCATCCTGCTAAGAAGAGACAACAATCTGATACTGGTCATTGAACACAGTATCAAGATCGTCATCAACACAAGAGACATGCTATTACTGATTCACCTCCTACTGATCCTGATCCATCTCCACAAGGACCACGAGTCTGGCTACCTCCTAGGCAACAACCTGATGAATCACTAGTTGAATTTTGTCAGAGACCACATCAGCACCATCCTTCTCAGGATGAGAGATCTACTTATAGACCACCTGCTGAAGTGAGACGATCCAATTGAAGACAAATACAAAGGATCTTGCCTGATAATGCCTATGGTAATCGCCCTGTGATGGACATTGAAAGGGACCTTGATAGAGGACTCCCTGGAATTCAGGAGGAGCAGAATATGCATACCTCTGATCAAGAACCCACCAATAATATTGATCTTGGTGAGATGTATAGTTCTCAGTGGATTTGCCACCACTTTTCTATGGCAATTAACTCCGCACCTATTACTGTTCCCTCACACTATAAAGGCGTTCTCAAGATGTCTCTAGAGGAACAGAAGCAATGGAAGATAGCAATGGAGGAGGAGTATAGATCTCTTTGAGATCGAAATATATGGAATCTGGTAGATCTGCCTAAGGGTCGTAAACCTGTCAAGGGGCAATGGGTATATGCAGTCAAAAGCAATGGATGCAAAAAGGCTCACTTTGTAGCAAATGGTTTTACCCAAGTCTTTGGAATTGATTATAAAGAAACTTTCTCTCCAGTTGCTCGTTTTGAGACTGTTCGTCTCATTCTAGCTTTAGCAGCTCTACACGATTGGGAAATTGAAGCACTGGATGTCAAGACAGTCTTTTTCTTTGAAGAACTTGACGAAGAAATATATCTAGTACAACCAGAAGGTTTTGAAGTTAAAGGTCAGGAGACAAAAGTCTGCCACCTTTGTAAGGCCATCTATGGTCTTAAACAAGCTGCCCTTCAATGGAACAAGCAGCTACACAAATCCCTTCTAGAGATGGGATTTCACTGAACTACATCTGATCCAGGAACCTATGTAAAGATAATCGGTCAGGATATTATTCTTATCCTAGTCTATGTGAATGATGCCCTTTTTATTGGAAGTAGTAAACCACAAGTTCTTGCTCACAAGAAGCAATTTATGAAACAATGGGAATCTCGTGATCTAGAAGAAGCTACTGAATATCTTGGTATGAGGATTACTAGAGATTGCAACAAGCGATCCTTAGTCCTAGATCAAACCTGCTATGCGGAGAAAGTGATTGAAATATTTGATCTAGAGAACTGTAAACCAGTTACTATACCTCTGCCAACAGGATACAATCCTAGCCCAAATTCAGATCAGGGACGTGCAGACCTTTGAAGTCATTATCAGTTGGTCATTGGATCACTGTTATACATTATGCTTGGGACCAGACCAGATCTTGCCTTTTCAGTAATCAAGATGTCACAATTCTCCTTTAATCCCTTAGAGGAACACTTGCAGAAGGTGCTCTACATTGTGAGCTATCTATCTTCATCAAAGAATCTCTGCATTACATATACTGCGACTGGATCAGAGAATGGCATTTGTGCCTACTCTGATACTGACTGGGCTGGTGACATTGAGACATCTCGATCCACCACTGGTTATGCCATTTTCTTAGCAAATGGCATTGTCTCATGGCTTTCTAGATGACAAAGGAGAGTACATCTATCCTCTACTGAAGCAGAATACTGTGAAATGACTGAGTGTGCTAAACAACTCCAATGGATTCACAACCTACTTGGAGAGCTACACTTTAAACACAGCCCATTTCCTCTATGTGTTGACAACCAAGGGTCAATGTTTGTAGCTTCAAACCCTGCCCAGGAAGGACGAACCAAGCATGTTTGCATTCCTGAACACTATATACGTGAAGCTATAGAGTTTGATGAAATCAAGCTTTATTACGTTCCAACTGTTTAGCAATTTGCTGACATCTTCATGAAGAATCTAGGCAGAGACAAGTACCAGAGTGGTAGGAAGTCCCTGACACTTCATCCATACTCCCATTCATAACAAGAAAGTGAGGAGGAGTGTTGAAATTGAAGTTTTAACTTATTAGGCTTTGATACAACACAAAGTCTACTACACTTGTAGTAAAATGTGGTAAGACCATGGTATTCATTTATATCCATAACCATGTGTCTACAAGGGTCCTTGACATGTGTTACACACAGTCTAGCCCTTTATATTGAGTACACTTCCCTTATTACTCACAAATTACACCATAGTGACCTATTACAGAAGTTTCACCTTCTTATGGTAGTTTGGCTCATTTGTTTGGTCTTATATGCACTGGGCCGCAAGAGGCGTGAGTTTATGTGTCCACTAAATTGCATTTTGGCCACATGTCATCTTTCTAAGCATTTCTCACTCCACATCACTTATTCCATGGGTTTCTTGATGTTTCCATGAGATATCCATACATAGAGAGCTCCACAGCATGTACAAACACTTGTGTAGCTATATAAACCCTGGGGATAGACCCAGGAGAGTAACAAGACACTTACTCTTGTCCCCATCTTTGAGCTTAGGAATATCTCTCTTCCCTCACTCTACTATCTCTCTGTTAGCAAACCACTCTACTGCTTGGTGAGTCTCCCACCTAAGCCCTATTCCCTCTTGCCCCTGCATCATTGGGATACCCTGCATTCCCAATATGAATGACATCACTTCAGATGTAAGATATTTGGTCCTGTATTAGACACAGTGAGGTGGATAATCTGAAGTCGACAAGACATGCATTCAGGTTGTCATTGATCAAAATATTACCCTGTAGACATGATAAATATGGCAAGCCAGGATCACAGTTGGACAACAACAGACAGGATGAAAATTCCTGTGAACGATATCCTGTGAGTGTACTGTGGGAGGATGTCATGACTTGCACATTGATGGTTAAAGATTATAAGCAAACATACAATATTCTAGCCCAGCGACCAATCCTTTAATCTGTAGGAACAACTGATCATCTTACAACAGGAGAGAGATGATTGTGCATATTCACCAGTTGGATACGATGAGGAGGTGAGAGCTCAGTTCCATGCTGTTTGACATAGTCAATGAGTGTTCCATTTTTTATCCATGTCAAAGCAATGCATGGATAATCAGATCTGAAGTCTTTGTCATATGTTGTCCCCAGAAACAGAACAATGTTTGAGTGCTTTAACTTTCCCCAGCTTTGAAGCTCGCACGTCACTTTCTAAATACAAAGATCAGCAAGATGTATGGGCAATACATTGTCATTAGCTCACTCGTATGACCTCGTCCTTTTCAGGTACATCGAAGCTGGGAGGGAAAGTGATGGCCTTAACTGTGACCTAAACACAAGGGATGGGTGAAATTTTGAGTGAATTACAAATGGAATCTTGCTAGCCTCTGTATCCCCATATGAACAACGATACACGACACCAAATGAGCCAATTGCAGCAATGTGAACCATCTTGATCTTTCCTGTGAGATCAGGTGGGTTGGAGATGTCTGAACTTTCAACTTTTATTGAACATAAGTCTGTTGAGCTGAAAATATGCAGGTCAGGTTGGTGTTAAAGATGACTCTCATACCCTACTGGAAACATTTTGTACTTGAAAGTATAAGAGTGTTGATGTCACAGTGAAAGAGCATAAAACTTGAAGGTGGGTCCTCAGAATCAGTAACAGCATGGTTGGAAACGAAGCATAAATAAAGCTATTTAGTGGCCACTTAGTAGTATGATCTACTACCATTGATTTTCTTGGCTAATCCGCATTTTATGTGACATAATCCCCCGCAAGAATGGAAATGACACAGCAGTTATCCCGGGCCCTACTACTATAAGGTCAGAGTCCCATACAATACTTTGGACCTTTCACCTTCCATTTCATTTATGGAATGCCTTGATTCCATCCCACATTTTCTGAAGGATTACCTGGGGCCAGCAAAACTCACGGACTCAGAGGGATGCCATGGCCTAAATTTTTCTCAGTATTACATGGCAAGATGGTCATCTACCTACAGGCTGAACTCACTGTGGCCACGCCATGGAGGCACAGTTTCATTTCAATTTTTGCACTGCATGCAGATAGTCAATGAGGCTGGTTTGAACTTCCTTACGACATCTCCATTAAGAGACCCACTTCACTTCCTTATTCGTTCACTTTCTCTAATATCGACTTCCAGGTCCACTAGTCTCACTTCAGCATGGAAGTGAAACTTGACGAAATTCTGTACCAACAACATCCTCATTCCTGCACCGGTAGACACCACCTAATGGCAAATTTGGATGGCCACTTTTACAAGGCATATTCTCCTGTGTTTGCCTCTGGGAATGCACTATTGTGATAGACAGTAATTGGTTTTGGGACATACCTGAACTTAGCTTCCTTGCCTTCATTAATTTTGGACATGCTCAGATCCACATTGTCATGGTAGTGTGGAAAAGGTGGAGTAGATGCGGATCCAAGGGTGGCCAATGGCCATATGATGAGGGTGTGTATTTTGCTATGTATCTGCAGATACGCAACAAGGGAAGTAGCAATCATGTGGTTATTGCGCAAAAGCTAAAGGGGTTCCCAAAGATAGAAGACTCCTTTGGAAGCACACTATCAGGCAATGGAGGTAAGTAGGTTGCAACAGAGCAAAGAGTGTGGAAATATAATTAATGCAACTTACGATGTAGCAGGTGAAACATTAACAACCGAGCAATCCAAAAAATGGAGTTCGAAGGCAAGCCTGTGATGTAAAAGGGTACAAATACTATCACTACCTTGCAACGTAGTATTTTGTTGTTATCCAACCAACCCGGAGGAGTCTGATTGACTTAAGGGGAGCTCAAAAAGTAAGTTCATGTACCAAGTGGATTCCCCAGTGAAGTTCAACAAAAAAGAGTGAGTTGCTTATTTCTCATTAAAGCTGTACTACTGGACTGAATAGGAATGCCTCCCCCTTCTCTCGTAAATGCTGTTCCAGTCTGCATCCAGATACATACAAGATTCAGTGATTGGCGGTTGTGACTCCTGTGCTTGAAACATGTGGTATGGTGGCTGCTGGCTGTCTGCTGCAAGTCTGCAATGTGGCTTCATTCATTTGAGTTCTGTGGTTCAAATCTGACTTATCACAACTTCACAGAACTCCACCAAAATATCAAATACCAGTGGAGTATCAAATAATATCAGGAAGCACTGCATTTTTGGTACACATTGTGTCAATGCATGATGCCTTGCATGAAACTTTGCACAGGTCGATTTCAAATTTGGCTTACTGGTCCTTTGTACTGCTGATATCAGATTCATAGAACCTAAACATGTGCCAGAGAGGGATGCATGAAGTATTATCTCCTCACAGTGAATCTTAAAACCATTGTGTACATAGCAAGCGCCTTGAACTTCAGTTAAATTAAGTACCCCTCTCATTTTTGTTGAAATGCAGTAGCCGATCTTGTACTCCAGCTCACTCTACCATCTCCTGTAGTCTATGACACCTTCCATGCCCCATAAAATGCAGTATATCATCGCCTCTATCACTTGCTTTAATCTGATGCCTGTTCCCCTAGCTTGCTTGATACTCTTCTAGAAGTTGATCCTCCAGATCCTCCAGATCTCACTAGCATGCTCAGGCTGAGCAGTAAACATATCATTGGACAAGGCTCTTTAAGCATTGTCTATCGCTGCTTGTTCAATCTATAGCCTGAAATCACAGTTAGCTTGTCTGGATTCGAAGTTCAGTGAAGGTTTTTCTCATACTTCATATGTTTAGGTCACAGTCAAGGCAATTATTTTGCCAACTGATTTAGAGAGGACCGAAATAGATGTGTTCATGTAGGTGAGTTGTGATGATGTTCGACTCGGCAATCTGGTCATCTCCAATGTGGATCTAGAAAATAAAATGCGAATTTGCAATATGGAAAAGACTCAAGCATCCTAATATTGTTCCACTTCTTGAGACAGCATGTGGCTATGACTTCAGGTCCGATCACCCCTGCATAGTTTCAACCTGGATGGCAAATGGAACCCTCAACAAATACATCAAATGGCAGGGAGCCAAAGTCAAACTTTTTGAGCATATCGAACTTGTGAGTATTAGCCATTTGGTTCCTGCTTAAGAATAACCGGTTGTCATCATAGATCAAAGGGTTGGTTGCCAGAGTTGAATATTGTAGGTCTTCTGACTTTCATTGCTGCCAGTGGACTTTGATGTAACATTTTTCTATAGTACACTCTTGACACATCATCCATGAAGATTTGCATCCTGTGGGCTACCTACAGTTGAGCTGTTGATTGTCATATTTATCATATTTATAGGCCAATATCTTAGTTGACGATGACCATAACTCGTGCCTCGCAGACTTTGGGCTGTCTCAAACCCTTGTTCTGCTTCAAAATTCTCTACTATCCTGTCTCTACACTAAATCTAGTTGTCCTGGCATGGTGCTCTGGACTGTGCCAGAATTACTCTTCCAAGGATTGAATTCAAAACTGAAAACCATGGCCACACTCAAAAGTGACATTTACTCTCTCGGCAGTGTCATCCTCTTCATAAGTCAGGTTTTATTTGCCTCTCTCCGGAACTCACTAATCCGATGTACAGATCCTTTCTGGAGAATTTCCTTGGCACAACATAGCTGATGTGGAAAGTAGATCGAAAAAACTACAAAATCCACCACACCCAACCTGGCCAGTCAATATGCCAGACAGTGTTTGGAATTTCATTCAACAATGCTGGTCACCCCGGGATCCAGGAAGTTGGCTGTCAGCCCAAGATGTGTTGTCATTCACAGGCAAATTAGAGCAGTTACTGCAGCCAAAGTAGGTTGATGTACTACAATTTCATTGCCAAGTCCTGACTGTCGGTTGCAGTCCTTCATCCAACATAAATGTTGTGCTCTTTGGTGCCCTCAAGTCAGGAAAGAGCTCCATTATCAATTTTCTCACTGGAGAACCAATCACACAAATACCCCCGGATGCGGAGCCTTGCACGAGGCAGCCCCAACACTATTAGATATGCGTCAGCAATAATAAATTCCAGCTTTGAGAGACAATCGGGTTTTCCCTTGCCACCAATGGGGGCATTAGTCTTCTCACACCTTACAAACAGGCACACAGAGTCTTGCGAAACCTCCCTGATGGCGTCAACCTTATTCTTCTTTGTGCCAAAAAGGGTGCAATAACACCTTCTCTTTGTTGCCTCTACTGCATCAGCAATATGACATGTGACTTTGGCTGCCTTTGACATCTTGGACAGATACCACAGGCATGAAGACAGAAAAGTCATTTGGACTTTTTCCAGGCATGTCCTGTTTTGTCAAAGATGCAGGCCACTTTTTACAGGTGTGAAAAGTAGAGTTGGAAGTACAAGAAGTACATTAAAGTCTCATAAAAGCATGGATGTAGCACATATAAAGCACACTCAAAGACTGGCAATCATGTAGGGTTATATGAAATCAATTTGGATTGAACCAAACCAAACAGGTTTTATAAAAACACTACTGGGTTGAACTGGTCAGCACATTGGATAAATAATAATGGCCAAAAGATGGTGGTCAGGTTGAGTTGCCTGTCATCATTATAACACAGTGATTTACACTGCCTTGCCTTCACTGCCCTCCTCACCTGAGTCATCCTTGACCGAGATCAGGTTTCATACTTCATGCAAATGCCATGGAAAGCTTGTTACCTGACATCCTCCCTCCATCCATCCACTAATCATCCTCTGGACCAATGTACACATCTGATTCTGAATTAAATCCAGTTGGTGTGTCCTGCTCCACCTGCTCCAAATTCTCTGTGATAGGGTCTGAAGATGCCAAAATCAAAGTATGTTCATTGTACTCATTATCAGAGCCACTTCCATGATCATGGCTATTGAGGGGAGCCAGAGTGCCATGTGTCTTGGATTTATAGTATGTCTGTGCGACATTGAATATTTTGCCCACTTTGGCCTCACTGAGCCTCAGGACTAATTTGGCATAGCATTGAGAAGTCATCCCCCAGACCTGGTTAGAAATTTTTGATGAATTTTCCTCTTCACCTGTTTTGTACATCAAAAGTGCACACTCGACCTGTATTCAAATTAGAATCATATGTTATTATGCAATGGCACTCACCACAGTCATTGCAAGTATGAGTGCACCATATGGCTGGTGCTTATTGATCCTATTATAGAATGTAGAGTTGTTTACTGAAGCAATGTCTTTGAGGTGTACTGCCAATGTTTGCAGCATGAGGGGGCCCTGAAAGGCCTTTTAGGCCTTTGAGTCATATATATTAGCCACAGTGTTGGAGTATTCAGAAGATTTTACTTACTGTCTGATCTTTTTCACCCATATGTTTCACTTCACCATACAAAAAGAGTAGAGCTGGATCAATCACATGTTGTATGTACTTTCAACATTCTTTGGGTTCATCAAACTTTTTATCTGATGTCCATAGTTGCCAGACTGCATCCACAGCAGCAGCACCAATGTGATTGCACCACTCATAGATTCTTTGCATCATCTGATAGCTGGGGGTTAGTTTGTACATTGTCAAGCAGGTATTACTTATCAGTCTGTTACGACTCGCATATACCCCTACTCTTTTCTCTTCACTCTTACCCTAGTTTCCCCACAGACATTGCTCTCGCTGTTCGAGTCCCGCCTGAGCCACTTTATTATTCCCCCTTTTTCCTTATCTTCACTTACCTATTTAGCGTGACTCATCCACAGTATCCGCAGTTGTATTGATACCGCTATCTCTGACTCGCTCCCCTTCTTCGCGATTCCATCGCATTCTATAGTCGAGTCATTCCTTTTAGGCTCCGCTTTATTCTCTCTTGACTCGCCTATATAAACCTCTCGATACCCTCGATGTATTCCCCAAGTTAGACCTACCCGAATCTACCTTGATCATCGATTCCTCTCGGGTCCCCTTGTCCTCGCCTTGCTACCAAGAAGGCGTTCCCCTCGTCCCCCTCGTCATCGCTCCCCCATAGCAACTCCTTCGTCCCTGCATCATAACATATGTTGACCAGGTCAACAGCTCACGATATACCGTTGAGGCTGAGGATAGCGGATCGCCCGTCTATCAACCCTTGCCACGTCAGCTGAATAGCGACGTTAACGTCCCCTCATCCCTTGTCACTCGGGTCTACGCCTGAGCGTAACAAAAGGTCTAACTTTCTCTTCACTGGGCAAGCCTCACCTTAGCCCACCATTCATCCCTATCGCCCCTCGAACCCTAGACCCTCTCTAGGCCCTCGTCGCTATCGCGAACCCTCACCGTCCCCCTCGGAACACTCCTTGGCCTCGCAAGAAGAGGTACCCACTGATGATGACATCGTCGTATCCCCAGAAGATCATGAAGATCTTACCCTCGCCCACGCCCTCTCGTCCTCGTTGGTGATCCCACGAGCCCCCACACCCCCATCGCCCACGCCGATCAGTAGATCGAACCCCTTCGCCTCACCGCCACCCATGTCCCACACCTCCCCCACCCCATCGTCGGTGAAACCCACCGAACTTCGCCTCGGAGTCTCCGAAGACTTCGATGGATCCTACGTGCGTGCCATGCCCTGGTACTACTCCATCATGGCCTACCTCATCGTCAATGGGGAGGTCTACAACACCGACCAAAAGAAGGTCGCCTACGCCCTTTCCTTCATGAAGAAAGGGTCAGCACTCACCTGGGCCGACACCTATCGGCAAAAGGCTATAGACGCCGCCACCTTCGGAACTCTCGACGAGTTCACCAAAGCGTTCAAGATCTCATTTGAATGACACAATGTCTCAGACAACGCCATCCACTGGCTGTCCACCCACCACTGCACGGCCTCGAAAGGTCAACCCCTCGCCACCGCCCTCAACACCTACATCGCGGACTTCCGCAACCACGTCGCCAACTCTGGCATCAAGGATGAGAACGTCCTCATCAATTTCTTTGCCAATGGCATCCCCGCCCCCCTCATGAAGCGAATCTTCGCTATGGACACTCCC
>JBBPML010000557.1:0-13495 GCA_038090275.1 Austroboletus novae-zelandiae
CTTCTGCATGATCTTCTCTGCGAGATAGGGCGTCGGCTTTTCCCATAGTGGCACCGGCCTTGTGGCACCACACGTGATCAAATCTAGATAGATATTGCGCCCAGCGCGCTTGTCTTCTATTCAGGTCCTGCCTGATCATAAACCATTGCAAGTTCTGATGATCGTTCCAGATCTCGAACTTGTGACGTGCTCCTTCTAGATAATGCCTCCACGCTTCTAGCGCCCGCATTACTGATAGAAGCTCTTTATCGGCGACCGGATAATTTCTTTCCTGGTCGTTCATAGAGTGCGAGTAATAGGCGACAGGGTGCCACTTTTCCTCCTTTTGGATAGATAACACTGCTCCCGTGGCATAATCCGAAGCATCGCTTTCCAGACGGAACTGACAGTCGATGTCAGGGAAGGCGAGCACCGGGGCAGTGGTGAACGTTCTTTTTAGCATGTCAAATGCTTCTTGGCATTTCTCGCTCCACACGAAGGGTGTGTCTTTCTTTGTTAGGTCGTTCAACGGCCGAGCGATGGATGCGTAGTCGGAGATAAACCGACGATAAAAATTTGCTAACCCCATGAAGCTTCTTACTCCACGGAGGTTCTTTGGGGTAGGCCATTCTAAGACCGCTTTTACTTTGGAATCGTCCATGCGAATTCCGTCTTTTCCCACGATCATGCCCAGGAACTCTACTTCTGTGGCATGGAACATGCACTTTTCTGGCTTTATGAATAGATCGTTCTCCTCGAGGCGTGCTAGCACCTTTTGGACGATCTTCTGATGTTCCTCTAGATCATCAGTCTTTGAAAATATCATAAGGTCATCGATGTAGACGACCATGATGTCTTCCATGTCGGCGAAGATTTCATTCATCATCGCTTGAAAGGTCCCGGGGGAATTGCATAGCCCGAAGTACATTACTAAGGGTTCAAATGCTCCGCGGAAGCAAACGAAGGCTGCTTTCCATTCGTCGCCATCTTTGATGCGGACATTGTTGTATCCCCACCGGAGATCCATCTTTGTAAATATCTTTGTCCCGTTTAACTTATCTACCAGCTGACCAATCAATGGCAGCGGATAGTTGTTTTTCACCGTGTGTTCGTTTAGATAACGGTAGTCCTGTACCATTCTTTTTCGGCCGTCCTTTTTAGGCACGAAGAACACCGGCGACGTCTGAGGGGACTTAGAAGGACGTATGTAGCCCTTCCGCAGCTGATCGTCTAGAAAAGCTGAAACTTCTTCTTGTTCTGTCACGGACAGGGGTATGATCCTTCCCTTTTTGGGTTGGAAACTTTCTTTGAGATCTATGGCGTGATCCCATGGTTTTCTAATCGGCATGCGTTCCGATTCTTCCTTGGAAAAGACCTTTAGCCATTTGTGGTAGCATTCAGGCACCATTTCCTCAAGGGACTTTTCTTCTTTGGGTGATGCATCAAGCGTTGCCCTAACATGGTATGCTTCCCATGCTTCTTCTTGCTCGTCAGGTTCGTGTTCGGCCGCTTCGCAGATGCGAGCCACACGATCCTGTAATAGATAGCAGCTTCTGGGGCAGCGGGTCATTTTGACTGTGCCCTTCTGCCAGTCTATATCTGGGTTGTGGCGTTGGAGCCACGTATAGCCGATGACAAGGGGGAATCCGGACAGATTGGTTACTTCCGCGATCATCCTTTCCCTATGTCCTTCGTAGTCGATAACAATCTCCGCCGAATGCGTGATGTTTCCTGCGGAGTTCTTTGTTCCATCGACATTAAACACCGGAATAGGCCGAGTGAGGCGTTTCATCGAGATGCCGTTCTTTTCAGCCCATCCTTGGTCTAAAAATAACTGATTGGCACCGCTATCCAGCAGTGCTTCTATGGTATGGAGTTTGGCCGGCGTCGAGCCGATGCGGACTTCCATCTTTAGGTCGTTCTTTGAGTGGACTGAGCGCACAAAGAGCTCGTCTGGGAATGAGGCTGAAGCTTCTTCTTCTGCTCTCATTGTGGCAAGGACGCGTGCGTCCAGGCCGACTTCTTCTGGTCTTAACCCTGACTCTAGAATAGTCGGGTTCTCGTCCAGTACTTCGTATCCGTGAAGGATTAAATTGCAATGGCGGCTTTCGGCTAACCGCCCCCCTTTACCAACGTCGTCGCAGACTTCGTCGGGTTCCTCGGGTACAAACACTTCTATCAATTTAAACTTATTTTGGGCGAACTGAGTTTCTAGTTCCATCAGTTTGCCTTCCCTTTTCCCTTGCTTTCTCCGCGGAACAACGCCCGGATCTCAGCTAGGGTCTTTCCTTTTAAGTCGTCCAGCGACGAGACTTCTTTCTTGTCTTCCACGTCGTCCCACGTGGTAGCACCTTCTTCGGCCTTTGCCGCTCTTGCTTGATGCCCTTTTTTAGAGCACGTTTCTTTATGGGTCCCTTGCCAGTTGCACTCCGGGCACTTTGGCTTGGGGTTTTTGCAGTCTTTGGCCAGATGGCCGCTTTTGCCACATGCGTAGCAGTTTCCTTTGCCTGACCCACTTTGGGCGGCGTTGACCTTTCGGTCCTTCTTTTCCTCGTTTCGTGAGGGGTACGACTTCTTTCCTGAGGCGATCTTGTATGCCTCGAGGTTGGACCCTATGTCCTCTATCCACTTTAGGGTTTGTTCGTATGTTCCGTCCCTTTTTCCCAGGCGGAACATTTCTAGTCGGATCTCATCCGAGCAGTTTGTTTGCAGCAAGTATGCCGCGTGTTGCGTTTCGCAGGCGCACTGCCATGCGAGCGTCCTAAATTTGGCAAGGAACGTGTATACGTCCTGCCCTCCTTGCTTGTAATCTTGTAACTGAGCCATTGCCCAGTTCTTTTTGTTTATCGGGCGAAACATTGCCTCGATATTCTGTTGGAGCACCCTCCAGTCGGTCAACGACGAGGTGCCTTCTGAGAGCTTGTTCAGCTCCATCTCTGCGAAATACCCCCCTTTGACTCCTTTGAGCCTAGAGAGGACGGCGTATGCCCGGTTAGGGCCGTGCACAAGAAGGGGTTGTCCCTTCTGTGGGTTCCTGATGGCGAAGTGCCTTGGGTTCGCTTCGACCCAGGCCTTCATCTTCGTCCACCAT
The DNA here is from genome assembly GCA_038090275.1 of Austroboletus novae-zelandiae. Taxonomy (NCBI): domain Eukaryota; kingdom Fungi; phylum Basidiomycota; class Agaricomycetes; order Boletales; family Boletaceae; genus Austroboletus; species Austroboletus novae-zelandiae. Next base: position 3,071 of record JBBPML010000557.1, read on the forward strand.
TCTTCGAACTTCCCCTTTGATCCGTCATAGGACCCGGGGTCTGAAAATATCTCCACTCTGGCGCTGCTAGCGACCTGCGGCAGGAGATTGCCGTCTCCGATGTGGGCTTTGTCCTCTTCGGACCCCCACGTTTCTTCTTCTTTTGCCCAGGTGCGTAACCCCAGGAGTTCTCTCGTTCTTTGGTCCGCTTCTTGGACCTTTTCCTCCGCATCCACCAACTTTGTTCTTATCTCATCCGCGGCCTGCGCGGCTAAGTCTTTTGCGATTTGTAGCTCTCGGACCCGCTCTTCCAGGAGTGCGATGGTCCCAGCCACAATTTGGTAATCCAGGTTTCCCTGGGCGTCGAGGAGGTGCGTGATGGAGGGAAATCCCGACATGCTTTATCAGTGGTGTCGGGGATCAAATAAAATTTCTTTTAGTTCGGCGAGTCTTCTGCGCCGTGTGATGTCTCGGTCTTTTTCTGCCGAGGGATCGTGGAGTAGAGCGTAAAGTTCTCTTACTCGTCGTCTTCGTGTAAACTCCGCTTCAAGTTCGTCTACTCTTTGTGGATCTCTTTCGAGTCCGTCTAACCAACTTCGGATCAGGGCACGTCACCGCTGACTATATTCGATGAGAGGAATGTTGGTAGATTTTTTCAATAGTAGTCTACGAAGGAGAAGGGGGAGGTGACAGGTAAACCCTTTTCTGGTTTCCTGAGCTTCGTTCGTGGGCGGAGATAGGGGCGAACCGTGTATGGTCCCCTTCTCAGCGTAGCCCGATCGGATCTTTGTTTACCCGGATCGGCTTCGTAAATCCGTCGAGGACGCAGCTGTCTCTCGCGGCCTAGGTGCGCGTACTCTCGCGGCTTCTTTACTCGTAATGGAAGGGCCTGCTGTGCCTCTGCCACTCGTCGTCGTCCCTCTTCTACTACTTCTCTCGCTTCCCTTATTATCGCCTCTACCTGAGCTCCTAGGAGTACCTCGGTCACCGAGGGTACCGCGGGGACGATCTCTAGGTCGTTGGGGTCGTAGTCGGATAGCGAGGAGAGCGGGGACTCTCTTTTCGTGGAGGCGATATCCCAATCGCTCTCTTCAACCTTGATCTGCGGTTGATCTTCACTTCGCCCGGGCTCAACAGCACCGTCAAGTCTGTGGGTAGAGGGGCCGCAGTAGGACACTTTTCTTTTTAGTCCAAGCTACGGAGTAGACCGAAACGCGGGTGGTCTTACTAGTACTCTTCGTGGGTGGGATGGCTTTCTTTCTTTCTTTGGGCAACTGGGGCCGTGGTGCCGAAGTTGTTGTAGTTTCGAAGTAGTGAAACGACTCAATCTATGAGAGGAATCGAATAAAGAGTGGTCACGTCGACCCGTAGAGCTTTAGGAAAGCCTTGTGAGGAAAACAACAAGACTTCGAAACTGGAGAGCATCCAGCCTCATCGTCCTGTCTTATATATTGTCTATCTATGTGTACATGTTTGTACATACTTCCGTAAAGAGTCATCGTACCATGATAAGAGGGAAATACATGATTGGTGGAACTAATAAGAAGCATAAGCATGAGGTGCACACGAGGTGTGGCAGAATGGAAGAGAAGCATAAGAAGAAAAGAAGTACATAGCCATAACATGAGGTGAGATAAGGGTCTAGCCCTTGACATGAGGTATGCATGAGGTGTGCACGTTGCACGAGTCTAGACGCTGCTGACTAAGCAGGTCACGTGATAAGTTAAGGACTTGAGACGACAAGTCCGTCCACCTTGGTGTGGGAATAAACTACTATAAGCGGCTGTTCGAGAGTTCGAATCAGCTTGAAGGAAAATAAAAAGAGAAGAGAAAATGTGTTCGTAACATAAGCCAGTTATTGTGCCCACAATCGAGCTTCTCCTTGATCTTACTAGTGTCAGATGTACTGAAACTAACCTTGGGGAAAGAAGATTTGCAGTGTAAGAGCACATTCAGGTCGGCAAGGGAGAGCACAATGTTGGAAGAAGAAGTGGTCAAGTTGGAAATGGAAGGCATGGATGCTGAAGGGGATATATGCATCAAAGATGGGGGAAGGGAAGGCAGGAGACCAGCAGGGGGGACTTTGGGACCAATGGGAGAGGCCTTGGATGGCAGAGAGGACATGGGTGTGTCAGCTGCTGGGGATGGCCCAGTGTGACTCCGTGTATGCATCAAGCGAGGAGCCATTGAAGGGTGAATGATGGGTGTAAGGACAGCAACAATCACTGAGATTGCATGTCAGAGGGAGATTATATAGCCCACCTGAGCATTGATGCCCAAAAGGGAAGGTCGAACACTTCAGGATCGGGGATGGCCTACAATCCGAGCAGTTTGTCAAAAGAGGCCAGGTGGTGAGTTATGTCTAGCGTGGGTAGGTGCAGGCATTGCACTAGTAGCCCGCGGGGCTCATAACCTGTTAATTCTAGACACAACGTTAACCACTCAGACCTCAAACATGAAGGACGAGTTTATTATGTACCTAGACACGACGTTAACTAGATGCAGTTAGTTAAGGCAGTGCGATCTAGGTGACAGATAACTTACCTGCTCAGACCTCGAACATGAAGGACGAGGAAAAAAACAGGTGGGAAGGAAAACGGACTTTTATAATAAAGTGGGCGAATTGGAATGCCAGTGCCACATGAGTGTGTGCCAACATACTAAGCAGTGGCAAATCAATCAGTACACCAAGTTGCTCTCATAGCACAGCATCATGTACTTTCTTGCATATGTCCTCCTGACATCTGCACAACCTGGCAAGAAATGTGAACTAATGAATGATTGCCCTGTCACAGCATGTATATTTATTAGCTTGTCAACATGTTGAATGCCTTAGGCAAGGTCCCATCAGCAGGCTGGCTGATGTTCATGCTGCACATCATGCAACTTGACCCATCTTTGTGCTGACACCTCAGTTTATCCTATGCATGTGGGACTTGTATGCTGGTGAATTACACAAATATCAACTTAAATCATGAGCACCACATACCGAGAATCAAACTGAGCTGGCCTTTTGGTGGTTGCATAAGAAAGATCACCAACAGTGTTTGGATGGGCATCAGGTGTTGACCAAGTGCAGATATAGACAATTTCCTAGGTCATCTTTTGGATTTGGATTTGAGAGAGCTTTGTGGACGTGTATCAATGACCAGGGCTTTATCCAAGCATCATGGTAAACTACTAATTCTTTTACAATATCCTCCTCGATTTCCTTGTGTGGTGCAGATGGCAAGGTGTCGATCTTAACCCATGTTTCTTCGCATTCAAGCCCATTCGGACCAGCTTTACTGAACAGACAGAATTGACTTTGGCGACACCAATACCACGCAATGCTCTCGGTAGTGTAGATCGTTTCCGATGACAATTTGGTGTCCACATCTTTCAAGTGCCTGACGTGCTTTGGGTATAAGTAGCGCTTGATCCATCTCGAGCTGATAATCTGACATTTAAGAAATCATAGGATGTCTTGCTGCCATACATACCTTGAAAGAGACCACAAATCCACCGGGAACCCACTCCGGAACCAATGGTTTCAGCACTTTGGGCACTTGATCCATTTCTACATGCAGACTACCCTTTCCCGATTGGATCTTGAGTTCCGACTAACCAACACCACACTTATCATGTCAGTGACTGTGAAATATGTCGTCTCTTGGACTGTCCATTCTTTGCCTGGGTAAGAAGAAGAAGTCGCTTACAGCAGCAGCGAGGTAATACATGGCCTTCGGTCCCAATCTTTTCATTTCATTGCTGATGGCGTGTAACAGATTGAGGTAATCGATTACTGTGATAAACGTGAGGGTGTGTAGAGCTTCCTCGGCTTGCGCAGCCTTGTAGGTGCGCAATATAGACAATAGACCTGACCGTTCAGACATCTTCACTGTGGTACGTAGCTCGACCACGTCCCCTGCAGGGTCGCTTGAGGGTGACGATGCAGAGTCAGTTTCAGAACGAGGCATACTGATAATGCGGAATCTATTTCGAGAAAATCGAGGAAGGGATGAGTCGAATGGGAATAATTGCGGCTGAATGGCTGGAGGCTAAACTGTCGATGCATGAAGATGACGGCATATCCCTGTTTCAAAAAATTCCGCGGACGTTGCGCCTCGAGTGCGTGGAAGAAAAATGAGCCTATCTGTGTGGTAGAATAAGGCAGCATACCCATAGTGGAGTGAGTCATGATCACGTCTTCACGATCTGGAACCGTTGTGCCCCCGCTCTGCTCTAACCGTACGATCAACACGTGCGATGCTCTGAAGCAGTGAATCATTCACCGTCACGAGCACAACATTCCTTCCTCTCTCGATTTTTTTATCAATGAAGTTGGCTATGTCCTGAATTCAGCCAGAGGGTACTTGGTTCTTGCTGCGTCACAAAGTAAGACACTGCGGAGAATGTCAAGGCATCAGATTGAGTTGTGTCCGGCATTCTTCCTTGAAGTTGGTTGAACTAACGTTAAGCACAGCCACCTGCAATCTTACTTTGTTCACGCGCTGACGTCACCGTTCTCGCCCAGGGCCTGAGGTGCGCTTTACTCCGACTGCCGCGTTACTGACAACACTATGTAGTCGGCCCAAATGTTCGGGTTGTTTTCTGTCAATTAGCAGCAATACCAAATTTTTGAAATTCCACGAAGACTGACGCCAATGGTAGTAATCAATGTCATGTTCTTCCACAGACCCTGACTCGGAGTGGTCTCGACAATCGGCATCTGAATAAGTATCAGTATTGTTCAGGCTCCGCCACCAGCCACGCTACGCCGCCGCCGCAAAGTGATGCCAGTCGGCGGAGATATCTTCCGACTTGGATGGTTCCGCCGGAATTAGCCCGACGGTCTAGCTTGCCACTGCAAGCTCTGAAGGGACCATTTCCATACCATGGACTTTTACACGCTTACTATTCGCAGATATAGGACTGTCGTGGTCAAAGTACGCACTACGTACTAGGGGATCAGGCTCTGGACCCCAGGTTCTAGACCCATCAAAATATCAGAAACCCTGTGCAATGGCAAAGTATTCGGGGACCCATGTGCGACCCATCGGACGACGGGTAAACTTACTTACCCCAAACGAATTCCGATTGGTAGGTACAAAAAGTTTCCATTAAGTGAAAATAATAATTTATCGCGGCGGCTATGAAAGTAGATACTTTGAAACGAGAAGATGTACCATGCCGTCACGACTCACTTACATCGCGCGTCTCACTCTTATAGTGGCGAGTAATCAAACACTCTCGAACTTGCCTCCCCACGGACGTACACTCGGGCTTGAGCAAACTCTGTTTCAACCCAGCGATCCATTCCACGGCTTTCGGAGATGGCGTCCGACAGTTTCATGCCTCTGCATGTGAAGTGTAGGTCTCTGCGGTACTCGATAAATTATTTCACCCCATTAATTCATACCGCACCAAGTGATCATCGTTGTATGTCAGGTGATCGCCATTCTTTGTACTGCTGCCAGACTCCTCTACCGGTGGTATACAAGGCTGTTTTGGTGGGACGACGTATGGGCCATGGTTGCATTCCTGTGGACAATCATATCTGTCGTGGGTTTTCTACTTTGCAACTTGGCGGTGGGTGAGTACAAGGGTAGGTACTTGTGAAGGATTTTCGTTGACGACGTAAAGATCCGTTTGCTCTCCACAACCAAATCGCCGAGTGGCTTGGTTCGCTATCCTTTAGTGCCGTGCCATGGTCAGTGGTATTAGTGCATAATCTGTCATGACGTCGTCCAACCTCAGTGACCTAGGACTGCACGTCTCAGCATATTTATCTCGTTGGTTCGCATCTCGAATCCAAACGGTTCAACGCGGTACATAGCGCTGGCCTGCATCGCATCTTTTTTCATCATGTCTGTCACATCGATGGCACTGCACGTCTATTATTGTATAGTATCCCATTGCCTAGTTTCGCCTTCACTTGCGATCATGGAGCTCATTAGTAAGCCTTCTTCCTGAACATTTCTCGTAATCATGCTAATGAATCTGCAGTGGTTGTCCTGGGGAACACTATCCTTGTTCTAGGATCAATTCCTCTCCTTCTGGACATAAACCTTTCTAGGAATCGACACATCCTTACGCTTTCCGCGCTCTTGTCGTGGATTCTCATTTCTGCCGTCTCGATCACTGAGTCAGTATTTTCGGTCTATTCCGTCAGTCACGTTAGGGTGACATTGATCCTTTCCGAAGCAAAGGCACGTTCATGTTGCTTCCACTGTCACATTTTTCTATTTGCTGATCTCGTTTTGTTCTTCGCGCCTTCATGTCTCTTTAGGTTACTGTGTCCCTTTTCATCTGTAATACTCTCGTCTTGCTCGCATTCGCGTGCCGTATCGCAAGACGTCTAAGGAATCAAGATGGGCTTGAAGTCGACGGGTCGTTTTGGCGCGATCCAAGCCCAATGTGCCTGACGACGATTCACCTCAGCCAGATCACCACTGGCACATCCGGCAACGACGACTGGAACGTAAATTCGACGCCGACCGAGTCGACAATCTCATGGAGAGTGCGGTCTGATGCGGAGTCGACCACCCATGCAGACGACGCTGTCAAATATAAGAACGTACGTAGTGGCTGGGCAATTGATCTGGGCGGTTGGCGGGGTCCACCACCGTGAGAGGAGAGTGCTCCACGCTCTTACCCATGGGCATTTGATAGCTTACCTGGTGTCGACATTCATTACGATATCCGAGCCATATAGAACGTATGCTACACAGGAATACTCGACGCTGCGGAGATCGAGTGCAAGATGTTCAAATTGTGTTGCAGTGCAAGTGATCATCAACAGACGCTGATCCCGACTCAACACTGCCTCATGTGCGGACATCCTTTTGCATAATTATATTCAAGTGTAGGATCTTTCCGGGACGGACGTAGAGAGATTGGAGAAGGTGGCGTGCAAAGAGGTTGGTGGTACATTGTTCGGAAGTAGTAAAACAACAAAGATATGGTGTATCAAGCATTGGCGTAGGATCGTCATGAACAGAAGTCTATGATCCTGGCATCCAGAATGGTTGATGGGTACATCAGTGAAGCATCGATATCCAGCGAGTAGAGAAAGTAAAATATTTGCTCTCTTTCAACATCCAACTTCAGAAAATACTCACGAGACAAGTTATTCATCAATGCGCGCTCGCTTTTTCGGGACCTCTGCATTGCCGTCGGGTATTCCGTCCACTTCCATCCATCGCTTGGGTGATCGAAGCAACACTGCCGATTCAGGGGTCTCGAACTCCACGTCCATAGAAGATGGATCCAAGGTTTCTTCCGTTACGTCTTGTGGTGTCAAACCGTCGCGTGTGACGACGCTGCAACTGGATACAACCAATCGTGACTCTGATACTCCAAAGTCTTTCGCTGACAGCAAATGCCCTTGCAGAATTTGTCCCATGTGCGTTCGTTCAAATGGTCGCCCTCTCCTCCGGATGGAAAGTAGCGCCATGATAGAAGTCAGTGGCAAATTCGAGAACCTGATTTCGTTCTCTTCGATCCCACCTGGAATGCTGAACATGTTCCACCGTACCCCTGTATCGTTGGGTATCTCCTTCGTGGGTACCCCAAGAAAGTGGCACAGGCGAAGGTACGAATCGTAGTCTCTGAGATAAAGCTGTCCGGCGAACACGTTCAGCTGGTCGATCAGGTTCCAGGGTGGAGTCCAATCAGAGGGAACGGGTGGAATGGTATACAGAGTGAGATCGTCTGATGGTCTCATGCGCTGGGACGTACGGGGCGCGTACACGTGAAGATGCACATGCTCGCTCGCCCTGATGTTTGGCAATAGGCAGTTTGCTTCGAATGGACTAAGCAGAACGAGTAGTGGATCACGGTCCTTTTTACGCGAGAGAATCCATTGGACAGGTCGGAGATATTGATCGATGGTTCCTTGCGTAGACTCTGGCTTGATCGTTTGGCAAAAGTCTGCTGTCGCCAAGATGAATGGGCTCCAGACGTTTGCCTCGACACCGGCTGCAGAGCTTCTTTCCAAAGTTGTGAAGACAGGACGAAAAGCACTGCTCGTGTCCAAAATGTTTCCGGTGTTCGCGAATTCGACGACGTCTGGGTGAAGAGAATGTTTGAGCGGTTCCGCCCTGGGAGGCAGTTCCACCTCTCGCTCGCGCTCCTGCTCTCGGTTGATCTCCCGCTCTTGTTCTTCTGCCATCTCTGCATTTGGAAGTGATAAAACGCCAATATTTTTAAGACGCTGCCGAATATCTGGGTCGAGGTTGGATAGCGAGCGCGACGCGCTTTTGGCTTCGGATGGTGCATAGAGATCAGCTAGCGATTTCAGGTCCGGCTGAAGCCATCCATTTGCCAATTTCTCTTGCGTAATCTTTTTGTTGGTATAATCGGTCCAAGCACCATATCTAGATCTGTGGTTCATGCCTTGTTGTGCCCAGTAAGGCGCTCGCTGTCGAATATCCGTCCAAGTCTCGTTTATCGCCCAGCTCAACACGTCGACAGTGGTAATTCGGGCGTTCGAGTCCTGTTTTTCAGCAACAGCGCGGATACCATGATCAACCTCGGGAGGTGCGAAAAACATGACCGAATGACCATGTCCCAGTTTGCGCATACGCATACAACCTGCCAATTAATCAATAAGATTGAAAACCGAAAGATGGGACTGAAACAAACCTTGAACCAGACGATCCTTTGTGACCTTCGGACCTAACGTGACGGCTGCTCGTGAGCCGATGGGCAACTTGATATTGGTGCCCCTTGCATGTGCGTGATCGAGATAGACAACACAACGATCCAGTTGTTGAGAAAATGAAGACGATAACAATGGCATAGTGAATCCGCTTCGCATGAGTACCATCAGCTCGTCATTCTCGTTGAAATAAACAGCTCCAGAAGCAGTTCCGACCATGCTGAGCCATTCCCTGGCCACTTGAAGGTTGGAAAGGTCGAGTATCTGTGCGCCAACATCAAGCAATACACCAATTCGTGGTTCTTGCGCAACTATTGTCCGGAGGAACCCAATCGTGGATCTTGGTTTGTCACTCTCATGAGTCACTACATACGATTCATTTTCGGGTCGAAGAAGGCAGGTGAGAACCCTGGCATTGGTTGCTTGCTGATGGTCGAGGTCGTGCTGAGCAATGGACATCGGTAATAGCCAACGGCCGTCATTCGTACCCGAAAACCCTTGCAATGTGGATCACCGAATTGATCAAACAATCGTAATTCTACTGCGGGACCTACCGGTTATAAGACATTCCCGCTTCTCTGCTAAATCCCAGTTTGATGCACAGAGTTTCCAGGGGTATTCTTTCATTTCATGCGGAAATACCGTTCGTGAAAGGTAGAAATTTATTGCTCCTTGATTCCGTGAAAACAGTGGGTAAATGATCTTGTCCCACTGCTCCGACGACCTGAGGTTGATCTCGCCGAGTGTCTGAAGCGAGTCCGGTAAAGAGCTGCTATCATATTCTTCGATCCATATTGCATATTCTATAGAGGGATCATCTTCGTCTAGCAGAGTTTCAAAAGCATCTCTGAGTTGTTTCTCGTTGAGGCCGCCATAATAATATGATAAGCATGTGAGAATGATAGTGATGTCTGGATGACCGAAGTGTGTATTGGGAGCCGGCAGGTCTTTGGCCCGATAAGGGATGGCAAGCGTTGTATGGGCTGAGGCACTACTGGGGTATCGCGGCGTTGGGACGAGCCCGTAGTCAACACGCCATCTCCGTTCCGCGAGAGAAAACAGTAGCACATTGGAAGACAGGAGGCCTCGGAGAAGCAGTAGACCACTCCAAACTTGCTGAGAGCACAATTTGGCATACTTCTCAACTTTCTTGGCCGTATCGGGGACTTGAAGAACATCTTCGTCTGATATGAAACTTCGAATGGCATCTTTCAATGCCGAAGAAACGCCTTGGAACTTGAAAATGGGAAAGTGACCGGCCATTACATCTTCTACAATCGACGATACTAGACGTCGGCCGACGTCGGAGGGCCGCAAGACGTGAATGCGTGGGAATGATCCAGGAGGGCCGCTTTCATACTCCACGAGCTTTGGGGTATATTTTGATAGGGAGAATATGTGATTCTTTACGAGGCACAGAACCTGCTGAGTAATTGTCCATCGGTCGGAGTATCCGTCTGTGTGCTGTGGTAAGCCGATTGTGTAAATGAGTCGGAACCGGGCATGTAGGATTTCATCGCTCTCATCCAGAATATCCCGAGCATGTGAATGAAACCATTGCTGGAGTGTCAGGCACTTGGACGCGTGGTCCTGACCGTCGCTAGTATTCACACTGTCATCATGAAGCTCAATCTTTTTGCTCCAACGGTCTGACGACCTGCTTAACCACTGGAACATATCTCCGACAAAGCCATCCTCTGGAAACTGGAGCTCGAAAGTCAGCCAAATCGGTAAATGTAGATATGATTCGTATTCTTACCAGGTTGTGCGATAAGACTGTTCCTATGTACTTGTACATCAGT